>CM060968.1:140827010-141027010 GCA_030765045.1 Tenodera sinensis
TCAAATGAGCCCGAGGTTCATGGAGTTCAAGTTACCCGACATTCGTCTTCTCTGCATAAGGGAAAACCTCGGAGAAAACCTTTCCCGAATAACTTACCTTAAGCGAGATTCAAACTCGCGACCTCTTGAACGTGAGGCAGACACGCTACCGAGGCGGGCTTACAATCTGTAATCCATAATATTGCTCCATATACAGGAGTGAGTTTATTCCCTAGAAAATAAAGTCCTGTAAGTAAAGTGAGACCTTTTCGGTTTTTTATACTGCTATTGTCTATTATCACGGACTACACACGCTAGTTCAACTGCCACCGGCTAGAATTGCCCCCTGGCGTTCTACAACTCTTAACGCACGAAGGGGTATCTACTTACGGCGATGCCGGGTGAAGTAGGTCACCTGGGGGGGGGGGGGGGGAGGCGAGGGACTACTACATAGAGAATGAAGTATTGCATACATCCGAAATTCGACATAGCTTAACCTTTTAAGGGCAGCGACATTGAACAACATATGAACTTGTTAAGTTTTCAGATATTTACTGGGTCCTCCTTTCTAATTTCTTGTTATGATAGCCTAAATACTAGAATTCAAGTATTTATAGCTGTATTCTATTGTAACAATATTTCTTCAATAAAACTTTTTCTTTTTTAAAGAATCAGAAGCAAAATCCATGCAACTGCAGTAGAATGGATAGCATGCAAACCTTGGAGAAAATGTGAATCTATATCCAGCGAAATCTGAAATAGATTATCCTACAGAACATAGGTGCCATAACTGGATAAATAATGTGAAGTGAACAACTGTAAATTGCTATTGGCTTATCTTAAAAACGTTTTATGCCGTGCATACTCTACCATTAACAATACTGTAACAAAATGTATTCCACTCTGCAGAGAGCGATGGCTCTTGTAAGGCCAAGTTGTGACAAGGCCGGGTCCTCGAAACACGCACGCTTTCTTCCGGGGATGCCCTTAGCCTTGCTGGACAGGAAGATGGGATCCAATCTCTCTTCCCGTTCACCAACAAACAATTATCTACTCTGGAAGGCATGTTATCATTCCACGAAATCTACTAACAAGCCCTGGCAGCAGAGACCTTCAGGTTTAACCACATAATCTTATTGAATTCTCTCTATCAAAATATATGCAATTACCACGTCTGCTTTAGTACGTGTTTCACATCCATGCAGTCTCTAGCTAGTGCCTGCAACAGTCAGTCACCTCTCTGTCCCCAATAACGACATCTTAGTATGTTCCGTGTCCCTTGTATTTCCCATTTTCTCTCTATTTTACTTTGTCTATTAGTAAGTAGAGATTTCACCGGAATTACATGTTTAGAGGCCCCCTGAATGAAAAAGAAGCATGTTTAGAAAAAGGTCCGTGTGTGTGTCTGTGCGTTTGTCAGTCTGTGAACAGCTTAACTCAAAAACGAAAAGTCAGTTAAAAACCAAAGTTGGTATTCAAGTTTAATGCGTTTCAAGGATGCGACACGAAGATTTTGAAGAAAATTGCTCCACCCAAAACTACCCTTTACATGGAAAAGTTTTCGAAAATTTTGATTTTCTTGAAAATGACTCTAACCATTTTGATATATTTTGAATTTTCTGGCTATAGCCCATGTAGTCCTGTTTATTCTGGATGACTCGTAAACCGTAAGAGATAGACAAAATCTTACTGTACAAGAAAGGTAGATCTCGCTAAAACACACAATTTATGTCCAAATACGTTTTTTGTAGAGTAAACCTTTTCGGAGATACTCCTTGTTATTTGTGTCAGTTTCAGAAAACTTACATTTTCGTCAAATGGAACATCGCTGTTCACTTGTTTATGTTTACCGTGCAAAGAGAACGGAATCTTAAAGCTTTAAAAGATTTGACTTTTGCTCAAAGCCTATTGTATTCCCATATTTCTCTTCCACCTACAAGGAAATAAGCAATAAGATGATTTTTGTAAATGCTTATCTCAATTAACACGAAGAAGATATAGGAATAAGAGTTTGTAAGAATGGTTAGTACAAGAGTAGAGAAAGTCATGTGAGTGCAACACATCAGATCTGTTCCTCTTCGTCTAAGAGTTTTCCCTCGAATCAATCACTACCTGATGTTTTTTGTATGGTAGTAAATGTGCCGCGAAATGGAGAACGCCTGTCAGATAGGCTATCCGGATATCCGTTTTCCTTTACACTTCAAAGCGCAACCTACTCGCCTAGATAGTGTGAGGTCATTGGCCTTGGAGAGTGCTTTTGAACTCAGTTCCGATACAGCATTCATTATGCCCATTC
The DNA here is from genome assembly GCA_030765045.1 of Tenodera sinensis. Classification (NCBI taxonomy): domain Eukaryota; kingdom Metazoa; phylum Arthropoda; class Insecta; order Mantodea; family Mantidae; genus Tenodera; species Tenodera sinensis. Next base: position 140,829,286 of record CM060968.1, read on the forward strand.
TTTGTCACGCCTACTTGAAGGTATTACTATGAATTATGAATAATTCATCCGCGCTCAAAAACAATACAATTTAATCTAGTAAAAACAAAAATAAAATGTAATCAACATAACCAAATCTGCTAATGAAATTATTTTCTGTAATTACCTAGACTAGACTACCAGATGGCAGGCTGAGAACAGCCCGAGGTGTGTCATCCGTGTACCTGCCCTTTTAGGGCTTAACCACTGCATGACGGGATTAGGAAGTTATAGGATGGCTGGTGAAGAATGAGGATTGAGGATTGTTGGGAGGTAGCATATTTTATGCTCCTCGTCGGATGGTATTTTCAGCATGCAACTGCCGTTGGGCACTGCTGATGGGTGGTCCAAATATGGTTATTTGGCGAAATGTTTTGGACTTCCAAACTGCTCTTGGAAGGACTGTCAGGAGTTCAGCTTACGCTGTTGATGGGGAATTACCTCAGTTACTGGAAGTCAGCAGTTATTCCAACTGGAAAGTAGATAGAATTTACACACCTTACTACTGCAAACCAAAAGCTAATCCCTTAAGCTACTAAAAAAAGTAATAAATATACCTTAGCTATATTACATTATCCCTTTTTAAGACTGTGGGAAGTATGCTTCCCATTTTTGTTATCATTTTAGAAGGGCCGCGGGAAGTCTACTGGCCACTTCTAGTGTGTATGCTGGCATCTAGCGGAACTTCAACAAAACCTGAAAGAAATGAATGCAGAAAAGAAAATGACAGAAACTTAAAGCTCAGCTCCCTGTTCTGCAAGCAAAGTAATTTATACCAATTTGGTCATGCAGATGCTGTTACTTTTGCTCCACCAAGAAACATGATAAAAGAACATGCACATGTTCAAAGATTGTAATGTTCCATTATGTGCTTATCCTTGTTTTAGAAAGTCTTAGAATATTCCATGGAAAATACCTAACTGAAAGGATGAAATGAGGGAGAGAATTTATGGAAGGCTTCTGTTTAGATTATACTAAAATGTACAAATTTACTTGTTTGTAGTATTTTTATAATAAAGCATTTACATACAGCATAGGACTTGTGTACTCTGTAAATGTTTGATGTTGCCTAAAACTTTGCCCTCACATACTATATACCTTCGTAATATTTTTGAAAATAGTAAAAATAAAAATTTGAAAAAGGTTTCTGTAAAGTATATGTATCCATAGACTATTTTTCGGCATACAGGAGCAAACTTGTAACATTCATAGAATAAAACTACCCATGAAAGGGTCTCAGCCAGCATGACAGCCTCAAAACACTATTCTTAATAAGTAAAATTGTAAGTCCGCAAATATTGATGTAATATTGTTCATTACCCTGTTATTAAATAGCAGTACAAGTATGTGCACCCCTAGCAGCTTGTGTATACCTACCGGTCGTCAGGTTTACCCAGCCTTTCCCGCCAGTCAATTGTCTGCTTATGGGGTCAGTACTTTGAAGCGAGTTTATCATCAATGGAAGGGCTGGATGTGAACAGTTCGAAGTCACGTTGGTGAAACGATACTTGTATCCAATCCTTCTAAATAAATGACGCCCGCCTCTGTAGCGTGGTGGTAGCGTTTCTGCCTCATATCCAAAAGGTCACGAGTTCGAGTCTCGCTTAGGGTGAAGGTTGTTACCGAGGTTTTCCCTTATCCTGAGAAGACGAATTTTGGGTAACTTAAAGCTCTATGGACCTCGGGCTCATTTGAGCATTATTTCACCCGTTTCATTCATTCAAGTTTGATATGACACTACGTTGGAGGACGTTAATAAATAACAAAAAAATAAATGACAAACAGAAATTGGGAAGTTAAAATCAATAAAACAAATCATAAAAAACATATTTGGCAAGTGGTGTATTGGTAATAATATTGGTGTATTACAAGTGTTATACATTTACAATCACAATTTTTCAGAACAATTTGTATGCTGTTATAAAACTGTGTGGCTAGGATAAATTAGTTTATACCTTTTAGTCTGTTTTAAAACGTGGTAAATTAAACGTTTCTAATTTTTTAATTTAAATAATAAATACTATTTTTCATCCAGTTCTGGGCTAGGTTTGAAGTTTCAAAGGAGTTCAGAAGCTATTCCCAGAAATTCAAAATATACTTTACATTTCATTTGTCATGAATAAAGGCCGGAGGGATGTGCCCTCGCATGCGATACAGGTTAGCTGGAGGCAGAGTATGAATGACGTCAAGTACAGCTTGTCTAAAACGTCGTGACACTCCGTATGCGCAAGTGAGAAGAAATGGTGAGACTGGTGGGGAAGCAAGTGACTAGAAAGTTATCAGAACTTGGAGGCACTCACATGAACAACGCATGAACTTATCACTCTCATGGCAACTGGAAAACAGGCCCCACTTCTCTTTTGTGCAAGTGGACTGCTCAGTGCTATTACGTATCTTTGCTTTGGGAGTGGGGGAACGTCAGGACGTTTTAGACAAGTTGTACCGCACAGTCATCAAATGTGCAAACAACTGTCAGTAGAAGCAAGAGTCGAAAACAACGTAATGTAGTACTCTGCGAACTTGTGAAGCATTGCCTAGCACAGACGCTAGGTCAAGGTATAGTATATCGCATGAACTATCTGAAAATCTTCAGTTCATATCCAGCAATTTTGCAATGTTGCCCAAAGCATTAAGAAAAATCGGGTTTGGAAATGTCCAAGAGCATAAGCATAATAGAAGACTTAGCTAATTCAATTAATAGGATACATCTTGTGCCAGGTATTGAAAAGGTGAAAGCTAAATTCAAGAAAGTTCTAATCAAAAATATTGGTTATCAAGCTATGTGTGAAATTTTGAAAATGTCTAAGAAGGAAAAACATCAGACGAGAGAGTGGAATTATTTACATTTGCACTTCTAACGTCGTGTGACGTAGAAGTAAGTTTTTCACTGTTTAAACTTGCTTCAGATATAGGCGTCGAAATTTCACATTTAATAATTTAAACGTGTACATTATAACCCAGTGTAATGCAGTCTGTGACGATATTATAGTTAATATAAGCAGTATGTATAAGCAATTCCAGAATGTATAATTTATCATGCTTGTAGGTTGTGCTGCAGTGAGGCGGTTTTCATGGTCAGGCTGTACCTACCTGCAGTTGTTTACGTGCGCAAGCGATAACAGTAAAGTACATGTGCAGTATACATATGGAAAAATGCACATGCCTCAGGTCTTTAGTCATGAAAATATCTTAAACACATGGTATTGTGATCAAAATCGTTAGTGATTTTTCAGAAAATGAAAACTTTTGACAAATTATCCAGGTAAAGGGTAATTTGGTGTGAAGAGATTTCCTTGAAAGAGTTAATATTGCGTTGTCTCCAGTTGTAAGTTCATGGTATGCGTTTAATGTAAACATCCGGCATTTGCAAATTCTGAGGAGTGAGGAAAACTTGGTAAAACCTGTCAGGCAGAATCATTCTGGCAGGGTATGAACCGCAGACCTCCGGTTCACGAGTCCGTGCCTTAACCATTTCGGCTGCTCGTGTCGGTCCCGTGAGATAAAATGATGTATTCTCTTCACACCAAAATGCTTTAGACACATTCTAAATAAAAAGTAATGGTTTTTCTTCATTTAGTCTTGCATTATTGAGACGCCTTTCCCTTCAGGTGCTGGTCCGTCACTTCTTTAATACTTCTTAATTTGGTAACTCTGGTGTCTCTTCAGAGTGTTCATTTCTGGACAACACCAAATGAAAGCGGTGCTGTTGATGATGTATATATGATGTTATCACGATGTTACCAAGAAGAGGAGTTCACACAAGCGAGACAAATCAGTGTTCTTCCGATCTAACATCACGAGAAGCAGGTTTCGGACACGCAGTTAGTTAGTTACTTGCCCTCTTTCCTACAAAAACCCACAACGCTCCTGCCTGCCCAATATTAAAAGAGTGAATCATCCGAGGCACGTTCATACGACAAGCAATTACCTGGGCCGGAAAAAAACAGGAAGCGATGCTTCTTCAGCACTCTAACATACAAAACAAACTACACATTTAAACAGCGCAAGATTAATTGCTTGTTAGGATTAAACGTTGGGTGTCAACATATAAAGTGAAAATTGTTCAGCGAATCATTAGAGCCTACCTTCCCTGCTACCTTGCTACAAGATCCTAACAGCTTATCGGTGGTTCCCAAGAATTCAACATGGCCGACATTACAAGCAGTACTGCTAACCTACCAAATAAAAGCATTATTTCTAACCTCAAATATCACAGAGTTAAAGTAACATGCTGATAATAATACTTGAACATCGTTACCACACAACACATGTTGAACCTACTCACCTTCGGCAAATCTTGTTCTGCAATAACACTTTTGGATAAAATCACTTCCGAACGCTGAATATCATAGTATATTTAATGTACTTTTGTATTGCAAACACAAAAATAACAACATTAACAACAGTAACTGTAACTACGTACATATACTGCTCTAAAGCAATTCAAGATAAAACCACGCACACACGAGCAATACAATGGTGTCCACAGATTCATTAATTAATACGGCATCTAAACAGAATCCTGTTTTGAAATCTATCGGTTGTCTTCTCTGCTATGCGTTCACAAACAAGGACTTATGTGGCAACATAACAGATGCAATAACACCAATTATGATCGTAGCTTTACCATGGTTATAGTTTACGAACAGTAGGCGGGACTGATGCAACCTAACAGATGGAATATCACCAAATATAACCAGACCACGCCATAATGGAGGAAAAATATCACAGTTGGTTTTGGGGGTATTCCACTAAGCTGTTTCTTCCGTAATATAGTGCAATAAAAGCTAATACCGGGTGGAAAGTACTGTCTCTGTCATATCTTAACCAGTGATTCTACAATATGAGTATAACAAATATGTACAATATAATTACTGTCAATAAAGAACCACTTTGCCGGAAAAAAAAAATTGTATCAGATATTTGGAATACTAGACATCTAGTGTCTAGTTTCTTGTTGAATGGATATAAATGGCTTATTATTTGACTAGCTGTCGTGGAAACATTGTGTGAACAGCGCTGTAATGTATTACTTTCTCTACTACGTATAGTAAGTAGAGGAAGTATTGTATTCCACACAAAAATTCGATGTCGAGATTTCACCGGAAATATATGTTTTGAGGCCCCCTGAATCCAAAAAAAGCATTTTTTAGAAAAAGTATCCTGTGTGTGTATGTGTGTGTGTGTGTGTGTGTGTGTGTGTGTGTGTGTGTGTCTGTGTCAGTCTGTCAGTTTGTGGACAGCATAACTCAACAACGAAAAGTCGGTTAAAAACCAAACTTGGTATTTAAGTTCAATGTCTTTCAAGGATGCGACACGAAGATTTTGAAGAAAATTCCTCCACTCTAAAGTACCCTTTATATGGAACATTTTCGAAAATTTTGATTTTTTCAGAAATGGTTCTAACGATGTTGATTTAAACTTACATATGTTTAAAATATTTTAATGACAAATGAAATGTATATTTTGAATTTTCTGGCTATAGTCTATGTAATCCTGTTTACTTTTGATCGACTTTTGCATAACTGGTAAATCGTAAGAGATAGACCAAATCTTACTATACAAAAATGTGGATCTTCCTAAAGCACACCATTTATGTCTAAGTCAATTTTTTGTAGAGTGAACCATTTCGGAGATATTCCTTGTTATTTGTTTAGAACTTATACTTCTGTCAAATGAAACATCGTTATTCATTTTTTATAAGTTAACCGTACAAAGAATGAAATTTGAAAGCTTTAAAAGATTTGACTATCACTCAAAGCCTACTGTATTCCTATACCCCCCTTGTACCTACAAGGAAATAAACAATAAGATAATTTCTGCAAATGTTTATCTCAACTAACACGAAGAAGATATAGGAATGAGTTTGTAATAATGGTTAGTACAAGAGTAGAGAAAGACATGTGAGTGCAAGACATCAGAATTTTTTTTATTTCCACTCGAAAGAATTTAGTCAAAATTTAATGTTAATGTGACATTTCCGAAGCTTTTAGAAATTAAGTCTTGCTGAGATTTTAACATTAAATTGTGACTAAATCTATTTGAATTAAGGTAGAAATGCATTACAACATTTTTCACACAATGTTTGTGTGACTGAAATAATAAATCATTTATATGCGTTCATCAAGAAGCTAGATGTATCCAAATATTGTACACAAATTATGTGAAACTGTTCTTTATTGACAATAATTGTACTTTATATATTTGTTATACTCAGCATCTAGAACCCCTGGTTAACGTATGGCCGAAGCAGTACTTTCCACCTGGTATAATCGCTCCACTCTTAGATCCCAACTTGATGTAAACAGAAGCCGTCAACTAACGCGCGAAACCAAAGCATACCACAAAATATAGTACCTTAAATATTGGCTACGATCTGTGAATTTTCAAGATATATGGTAATCAAACAGTTTTAACCTTTAGATTAATATAAAATAGTAAATAATATTAATAAGAACAGTGTCCTCGTGGCGTTTGTTTATTTGTGTTAGTCACAGCTAATACGAACAGGAGTTTAGCGCGGAGGAATACAAGGTGTGGATCTAAGGCTGGATGGAGTATAAAAGTGCAGCGTGTCTTGAGGGAATATTGATAGCAGTTGCAAAATAGTTTTTTTACACAGTCGAAGGCAAATGAAGCGTTTTCAACAGTAGGTAATATTAATTAAACTAAGAAAAATATGTCAATCAGTGTTATAAAGTGATAACACTCCAGGGTTCCCAACTTTGATTTCCTGGAAGATGTCAACATTGTTATCCAAGAGGCTTGTATTGTTGATGTAATGGCAAATAATTTGAATAGTTATGAAATCTGAAGAACGAGCCGAAATTTTACAAGCAGCGGAAGCATCGAAGGTTCCTTCGACGGTGCAAGTTGAGAAATGTATAAACTAAAGTGGAAACGTGCTTTTAACATACTTTCACTACCACTTAGTTACATAGTAAGTAGAGGAGATATTGCATACCATCAAAAATTCCATAAAAGGATTTCACTGGAAATATCTGTTTTGAGATCCCTGAGTAAAAATGTTTTTATAAAAGGGTGTGTGTTTGTGTGTGTCCATGTTATTTAAGTCAGCATCTTCTAAGGATGTAATACGAAGATTTTCAAGAAAATCCCCCATCCAAAACTACCCTTTACATAGAAAAATTTTGGAACAGTTTAATTGTCTCAAAAATAACTCGTCGGTCTGGGTGGCTCAGTTGGTTAGACGCTAGCCTACGGATCCCAAGGTCGCGGGTTCAAACCCGGCCCAGGCCAATGGTTTTTAAGTGTGCTTAAAAACGACAGCTCCATGTCAGTAGATTTACTGGCATGTAAAAGAACTCCTCCAGAACAAAATTCCGGCACACCGGCGACGCTGATGTGATCCTGGCAATTGACAGCGTCGTTAAACAGGAAAATAAATTTAAAATTTAAAAATTTCAAAAATAACTCAAATGGCCTTCGTTCTCGATGACTTTTGCATGAATGGTAAACCATAAGAGTTTAGTAAAATCTTACCATACAAAGATGTACGATAGATCTTGTTAAAGCAATTTTTCTCCAATTTATATATAGGAACTTTATTCGTTTATGCCCTGGCCAAAGAGAATGGAATGTCAAAGCCATTACATAGCGACCAGTTCTTGAAATATTTGACTTATCACTAAAGACTACTCTATTATCCCATTCTCATTGTATACATAAGAATCATTTAGTAAAACCATTTCTATAAATCCTCGATTAACATGAAGTACACAGAAGAATAAGAATGGTCTGTGCATGAGTGAGTAGAGAAAGTCATATGACTATGACAACTTGCTGAGGGGGACTTAGCACTTCAACCGAAAAGCGATCTTGTGTGCTTATGCACCTAACGGGGCACCTCCCGGGAGGATGGATGTACTGAATGGATTCTAAGAGCGGCCGGAACGTTGCCCTGCAGGTAGCAGGGTCCCACATTTTCCCAGTTAGAAGCACCCCGGTGAAGGCTGGCTCAACCCGGTTCCCCTCCCACCCCTTCGGGTTCGTACTCCCAAGGGGGACGCGGGACTCGGAAACCGGCTCCCCTCCACACTCTGAGCTTATACCATCCATGGGGGCCAGCTTTCCAATCCGGGGACGAGATTTCCAGAGCGCATTTGTTCCCCCTGCTGTGCTGCTGCCACGACGCTCACCAACGCTTCCAACCCTGAAAGAAACCTAACGGGATAAAGGGTGAAATGAAATGATTAATGTAACGAAATGGAGGGACAGGAAACTCGGAGGATATGGAAATTCTTCCCGTCATTCTTCTGGCGACCAGGGAAACCTCCGGAAAATCCCATGATCAGGAAGTTCAGCCATGAGGATCGAACCCGCGACCTCTAAGATGGGGACCACAGACGTTACCGCCTGAGACATCCTGCTTGGTAAGTTATACAAGGGCACAACATTAGAATTTCTTACGATAAAGGAAAAGACTACTCTACGATCAAATTGTGCCTCAATATGGACAGCAGAGACATTAGTAAATACTACAAACTACTAGTTTTTGTTTGAGGCGGGACTAATCATGTTGTCAGCACTGACGCCAAAAAGAAACAAGTGAACAGCACATCTGCGCTGAGCACCACAGATATGAAATACAAGGTAGGTAAAAATAATTTAATTCATAAACCATAGTTTGTGCATCAAAATTAACACCTGCCTAAAAAATATGGTATCAGACGCATACTCAAAGTAATTTTATTCTGTTCGCAAGATAAAATCTCGCTTGTAAACTTTTATATTCTGAATACTCAACTACTTAATGGAATTCCCATTATAAACAGATCGAGGATAGACAAGGGAAAAACTTCGAAATGCGACATGTGATAAGATTGGCGGTTCATGGGTTCTACCACCTCAACAACAAGAACACGGCATACCACCATACAATATACAATAAAATATGTGAACGCTACCATATATGTAGAACTATGTACCAAAAGGAGGGAACAATAAGTGAATATGCAAAACACAAGCTGTAGCTAACTAAAATTGTAAGTAACTAAATGGTCATTTGGCTGCAAAAAAATGTGTAATTAATTTTATACAGGTCATTGCTGCATTCATTATTGTATATAATTGACCCATTATGACACACCTGTCAATAATAACAATGAAGTAACGCCATATTCCAAAATGCTGTGAAGATAAAATAACTTGGAGATATTCTTTTCTCTGGAAAAGACAAAAATTAACACTTTCGTTTGAGAAAGGAATAAGAATTGGTAAATTAAAAAAATAATGAATATCTTGGAAACAGTTCACTACTCAAAAATTGACAAATTATTTTCACGAGATCTACATTTTTTGTGCGCTAAGATTTTGTGTATCTCTTACGGTTTACCAGTTATGTAAAAGTCATACAGAATGAAGAGAGCTTCTGAGGACATTTTCAGGAGATTCAAGATCTACTTTTCATTCGTCATAAAGGTATCTTAAACAGATGGTATTTTAATAGAAATAGTTAGTCTTTCTTGATAAAATCAAAACTTTCGAAAAAAGTTCCATGTAAAAAGTAGTTGGAGGGGAGCGATTTTGTTGAAAATTTTTGTGTCACATACTTGGAAAATGCTAAACTTAAGTACCAAGTTTGGTATTTAACTGACTTTTCGTTTTTGAGTTACGTTGTTCGTAGACACACGGGCGCATGCGTACACAGGCCTTTTTCTAATTTTTTTATTCATATTCAGGTGACCTCAAAACGTGTATTTCCAATGCAATTTCGATCAGCCAGCCAGAATAATATTACTCCAACTTTTCACCTTTTCAAAAATTAGTTACGTACCAGGTATGAGAAAATTGGAGTGATTATAGGACATCACAATGTCCTGATTGCGGATGGGATAAGCTCGCCTTCTCGATGAAGTTAAAGTACCTTTAGATTTTCAAATCTCATTCAAAATACCGTTTTGAATTAGAGAAGGCAGGCTCATAAGATGTTAAGGACTGAATCGTCGCTTGTACAAAAATAGCAACTTGTTTGCAAAAGAGAACCAACTGAGTATGAAATTGGTTTCGACGACGCTGTCGAGATAAACAAAACAGACCACCACGACAATCATTAAGGATTTCTCGGAATTCGGCAGAAGTAGATGAAGCGAGGAAGGCGAGGATGAGAGGGAAAAATAGAGAAAAATAAGAAAAAAGTGACTCGTCTTACTGCAACAGTTAGCTCGTAGAGTTCGTTCTGCTTGTCATAACCTATGTGTCAGGTTCAACTGTTGACCTCTACAAATGTTTCAAAAATATTTTCGACGTAAAGGGCAGTTTAGGGTGGAGGAATTTTCTTCAAAATCTTTGTGTCGCATCTTTAAAAGACATTAAACTTAAATACCAACTTTGGTTTTTAATCGACTTTTCGTTTTTGAGTTATGCTACTCACAGACAGTTTGACACACACACATACACACACAAACACGCACATACGCACAGACAGACACAGACACTCACACACACATACACACAGACAGACACAAACACGCACATACACACAGACACACATACAAACACACATAGACACAGACACCATACGCACAGACATACAAACACACATACAGACAGACACAAACACACACATACACACACACATACACACATACAGACAGACACAAACACACATACTCACAGACAGATAGAGACACACATACAAACACATAGACACAGACACCATACGCACAGACATACAAACACACATACAGACAGACACAAACACACATACACACAGACAGAGACACACAGACACACACACATACAAACACACATACGCACAGACACACACACACAGACAACACACACACACACATGCATGTTTCTAAAAATCCTTATTGTGGATTCTGGGAGCCCCAAACATGTATTTCTGGTAAAATCTTGACATCGAATTTTTGTTTGGAATACAATACTTCCTCTTATCTACTGAAGGGGGTGGCAGAGAAAGTAAAAAGAGAAGGTGCGCCCTAAAGTTAATCTCTCTTTCAAAGAATTTTTTGGATCAGAAGCTTGTGAACTTCCATTCTGGTGCACATTTGCATACAATTTGAACGACTTTCAGAAGGTGAAAGGTCAAAGAATTCTGGCTGATGCGAATCGGAACACCTGAAAAAAAGCAATGCTATAATTCCTTGGTTTCCTCACAGCCTCCAATGAAGCCTGAATTTGCCATTGCTCTCATAGCATCTGCCTAATTCAGTAGACGTGAACAAAATAGCTGCAAGTTACCCGCTTGGCGGCACAAAGGAAGGTCGTGTCATGCGCATTGACACTTGAACTTCCTACGGTTCACGACACCAACCTGGAGGTTATGCTTCTGCTTTGGGAAAACACTTTGTTTGGAAGGATCAGTGCCAGGCTTAATTAATTTCTCTGCCACTTGTCTGTGTTCGGAGGAAGTAGGTATCTACTGCATAGCATGCCAAAGCATCAGGTAAATATTTCGGGTATAAACTAGCTGCGGACTAAACACGAAAATATACAGTGTGGAAGGGAAGTCATTATATTAATTTAAACCAGTGATATATCTCGGTATTTGGAACACATTTTGTATCTTACGTTTTTGTCTCTGACCATTTCCTAGGACATATTTTAGTTTTGTCGAAAACAAGCTGGCAACACTGCAGATTGTGTAGGTGTTACTTTCACTAGCTCAGTACATAAACACGGTAACGGTGCGTCTTGAAAACAAAGTCATACCCTGCCTTACCCTTCCGTGTTTACTGTGCGAGTGTAGGCCAATCACAAGCGTTAACTCCCAAAACATTACACGAAAGCGAAAGCGCCCGATCTGTTTACATCCACAAACCAGGTCAATTCCCTGACCAACCTCAACGCAACGTTGTTGACTTACTTCACGTCTGAAAAAGCTGCTTGGAGTATTCCTTAACATCTTTTAAGTGATTATTTCGAAACCCTGTGTGATGTCCCATAATTACTACCGAAGTTATGCCAGAAATAAGTTACTCTACGCATCTTACAAGTAACAAACTGTTATCTTCGTACATTCTTGTGCAATTACGCATTCAATTTGGATCAAAAACCATTTATTTTTTTGAAATCTGATCAAAGAACAAAATGCCATTATACTTTTGTTTGTGGCGCTTCTATGAAGCACATATTAGAAGGAATGTAATGACTTTCCTTCCACCCTGTATACTAGTTGCGTACCCGCGCTATTTACCAGACATCGAGCTGCGCACCTCTGTGAATACTGAGACACCCCAGTTGCGTATCGCACATTTTCTTTCCCATTTAACCGACTGAGGACTGGCCACCAAGTGCACTATGACGGTAGGCGTGGTTAAAAATGTGTGACTGAATACTGTAACATTTACGGCAGAAATTTGTTTGCTAGGGCTTTGATGTACTGTAGTTTGCGTATTTCGCCTTCTCTAAATTGGATCATTTTCTGTTGTAGAAATTGCTCCTATCTCTTGTTTTCTTGATTCGTCTGATGTTTTCAAATGATGTAAATTCAAGAGCTCCCCCTTATAAAGTGAATCATGGCAAAAACCAGAGAAAGTTCAATACAAAATAAAAATCCCAGTAAAATCACAGAGATAGATAATTATACCAAACTAATGCGGCCAGAATTCAAATAAATTTACAAGAAGATTCTATGGATATGAAATTTCTTTGTCTAAAATTCTAAATCACCATTGATAAAACTCTGATGTGTTACACTCACATGACTTTCTCTACTCTTGTACTATTCTTACAAACTCTTACTCCTATATCTACTTCATGTTAATAGAAATAAATATTCGTAGAAGTTATCTTATTCCTAATTTTCTTGTAGGTACAAGGGGAATGCAGTGGGCTTTAAGCGATAGTCGAACATTTTAAGTGCGGTTGCTATACATATAGAACAAATTCCGTTCTCTTTGCATGAACAAGAGATAAAAAATGAATAACAACCTCCCATTTGAGAAAGGTGTTGCAAAATTCTAACAAATAACAAAGAATATTTCCAAAATGGTTCACTTAACAAAAAAAAAAGCATTTGACATAAACTTGTGCCTTAAAGAAATATACATTTTCTGTACAGTAAGATTTCGTCTATCTCTTACGGTTTACTAGTTATGCAGAAGTCATCAAGAGTGAACAAACTACATGGGCTATACTCATAAAATTCAAAACATACATTTCATTGGCCATAAAAATATCTTAAATATATGTGGCATTTTAATCAAAATCGTTAGAGCCATTTTTGAGCAAAGAAAATTTTTCGAAAAATTTTTCATGTGAAGGGTAGTTTAAGATGGAGGAATTTTCTTCAAAATCTTTGACTTTTCGTTTTTGAGTTATGCTGTTCAAAGACAGACAGACACTCACACACGGACCTTTTTCTAAAATGCCTTGTTTTATTCAGGGGGTCTCAAAACATATTTCCGGTAAAAACTCGACATCAAATTTTTGGGTGGAATACAATATTTACTCCACTTTACTATACGTAGTAGAGAAAGTAAATATAAGAGACTTGCTAGTCAATGAAAAATAAAATAACACTACATATGTGTAATTCTTAAAACCATATACCACGAAAAATTGCTTAAATAGCTTGTAAAAGTCCATTAATACTGTACAAAAGAAAGGGTTTTTTTTTTTTGGGGGGGGTCACTGTCAGCCCTACAATGTTATTCTTCACATTAACAATTATGACCAGTTAAGTTGTTGAGGTAGTGAGGTATAATCGCGTGCAACTCCAATAGATCCCTGGGTAGTTAGGACGAAGCCTCATACGACCAGAGTGACGTCAGATCAGAATGCCATCTTTGTTATTTAAGATACTTAAGTCATCAGCAGAAATCTCGGAGTGGATAATTTTGCTTGTTTGTTTGCACAAATGTTAAACCACCTTACATTTCAAAGAGTCACTTACCTTCTGGGGTATCGTCAGGTCGTTCGAGATTATGAGAAATATTCTGTTCACGAGCTGTACCTGTTATATTAATCTTCAGATTTGCTTTGCAACTCTTTTTACAGCATGGCCATCTTTGAATTTCACCACTTAAAGCACGATGGAAACGAAACGTGTACCCCTCAATCACACGTGGTTGCTTTGATTTCTCGTTGAACATCGTTGAAGACTTACTCCACCCTCCACAGTAGGCAACTAAGCTCGTATACGCAACTTGTATGTTGAGCACAGTGTAGCCATCCGCGACCAGTACACAGTCGATATTTCTATGTGCGGTTTGAGGTCCCTGAACCAGGATTAGCAAATTCCAGAATGAAAAGTGCGGGATGAAGGCTTTTCACGCAGCCTTTACTGTAACAACTACATAACTACATCATAAACATTTTTATGTTTACGTCTTAGGGAAATTTATTTCTCACACCCTGGAACCTTTCTGAGAAACTTGTAAGTATTGTATTCCACCCAAAAATGTAATGTGGAGATTTCAGCAGAAATATATTTTTTGAGGCCCCTTAAATAAAAAAAAGAATTTTTAAGAGAAAGGTCCGCGCGCGCGTGTGTGTGTGCGTGTGCGCGCGCGCGTGTGTATGTGTGTGCGTGTGTGTGTGTGTGTGTGTGTGTATGTGTGTATGTGTGACAGCCTGTGGACAGCATAACTCAAAAACGAAAAGTCACTTAAAAACCAAAGTTGGTATTTAAGTTTAATGTCTTTCAAGGATGCGACACTAAGATTTTGAAGAAAATAGCCCCACCCTAAACTACCCTTTACATGCAAAATTTTTCGAAAATTTTGATTTTCTTGAAAATGGCTCTAACGATTTTGATTAAAATGCCATATGTTTGAGATATTTTTATTACAAATGAAATGTATATTTTGAATTTTCTGGCTATAGCCCATGTAGCCGTGTTTACTTTGGATGACTTTTGAATAACTGGTAAACCGTAAGAGATTGACCAAATCTTACTATACAAAAAATATAGATGCCGGTAAAACACACAGTTTATGTCTGAATATTTTTTTATACATAGAGTGAACAATTTCGGATATATTTCTTGTTATTTGTGTCAGTTTTGGAGAACTTAAAACTTTCGTGAAATGGAACATCTTTGTCCATTTTGTATATGTTAAGTGTGCAAAGAGAATGGGATCTCAAAGCTTTAAAAAATCTGCCTATTACTCAAAGCCTACTATATTCTAATATTCCCCTTGTACCTACAAGGAAATAAGCAATAAGATAATTTGTACAAATGTTTATCTCAACTAACACGAAGAAGATATAGGAATAAGAGTTTGTAAGAATGGTTAGTATTAGAGTAGAAAAAGTCATGTGAGTGCAACACATCAGATTTTTATTGTAATATACAATTCTAGCGATCTTTTGCCCACTATGTCCCCAAACAAACTTTGTGTTTCTATATCTTCAAATCTTTTCCAAAAAAATCTTTAACGTTGTGCTCCTTCATTCTGCAAATTTCCCACAATCCTTTTCTTTCTAAATTAGATTGACTACTGTGGCTCCACTCGTTACCTTTTAAACACTTTTAGTGATATTCTAAACAGTATTTTCATCTAGTTTTGATATTCCAAACCAATATAAGTGCTCTCTCCATAATCATGTTACCTTCCCACTGTCCCCATTCAACTTGGGCAAGTTCCTTTATTAGGCATAACACTTCTCTTCAAAACATCCAGAAGCTTCAACAGTGTACTCTTAACCAATCATTCCTTGCCAATACGGTGATTTATTATAAATGTAGCAATAAATTACAATAAATTTCGAACAGTTTCCGAAACTACCACACGTTCATATCAGCAGCAGTCCGTGGAAGGTTTCAATGGCATGGAACGAAAACATCCAAAAATGGGAGGCCAAAATATCCCACTCGATTAAACAAACAGATATTGTGCAGTTCACAGTCAACGAGTTCCAAGCGAGAGCAGCACTTTTCAGATGTGACTCAATCACAGCTTTTGTTTTTATACATAGTACCTGGGCGACCGAGCTTCGCTCGGCGTTTTTTGCCTCTGTTTTTGTGAAATCTTATTTTTTGTGGGAGAAGATACTTATTTAGACAAACCTGAAAGGCAAAACGTTAACTAAATGAAACTACTTGTCGCAATTGTTAAGAGTAATGTCCGAGATACAAGAGATATAGAAATACATAAAAATATTGCATAAACACCATCATTTCAGCAGTAAAACGTGTACTGCTGAAAGCAGACCTCCCCCATAGATATCCACCTAGTTTGAGGTTTTCGTCGAGCATTTGTTCCATTATGGAGTTCAGTTCTTTGTTGCTGTGATTGACTCCAGGACGTTAACATGTTGACCAAGGTCCTTCATACTTCCATCGAGTTCTTCCAGGGCTTCCTTAACCCCGGCCAGTCGCTCGTTAGTATTCTTCGATAGACCTGTCTTCATATTAGAATTCTCGTCTTCATCTTTTCCGTTTCGGAGTTTACATTTTCAATTTGCCTTCCATTTTTGTTCCCATATTTTCTATTCCGTAATTTACATTTTTCCAATCCGGTTTTCATATTTGTTTCCTCTGCCGCATTCCGGAATTCATTTCATTTCCCATTATGTCCATCTTGGCTAACATTTGTTTCATCAACTGTTCCATATCGTGTTTTTCGTCGCACTCCTGACACCAATTGTGATTACTTTACTTTTTTAACTATTTCTTTATTTTTTATTAAAACACCGGAGCGACACTAAACAAAAGCAATGCTGAAGAATATCAAATACTACAGAAAGAAAAGGTGGTTGATAAAGCCATGTGAGTGTACTACGCATTTATGTTTGAAACAATAGAAAAGTGTATGAATTGTACGTAATTGTTCGTCGAAGCGGGAGTAGTGAAAGAAATGTGATTGTGTTTTACTAAAGAAAAATGAGTAGAAAAACCGTGTGAATGTTATACGTTGCACTTATATTTCAAGTGTATGGAAAAATGTATGGATTGTTTGCAGAAGAAGGAGTAGTATGTTAGGTAAAAGAAAAGGGAGTAGAGAAAACCATGTGAACGCAATACATTGCGTGGTAAAATGGATTGCATAAAATCCTTCGCCATGAAAAAAATTAGATATGTCACTTTTCATGGCGATCGGTCAACCTATTTTGGAATTTAATCACTCTTCAACATAAGATATGTATAGGCCTTGGTATGTATGAAGTTGATAAACCATAGGGAATAACATGTGAATTGTTACATAAAACAAAAGTGAGTAGAGAAAGTAGTATGAATGTAATACGTTGTATTTGTTTGAAACATATAGCAAATTGTATGAATTATATGTTGAAGGGCGAAGAGCGAAAGAAGACTGATTGTGTCTCGTAAAGGAAGAATTAGTAGAGGAAATCGTGCATTTATATTTCAATCCTAGAATATTATGTGAATTGTATGTTGAAGGGCAAACAGAGGATACATTAATGCGCTACGTAAAAGGAAAGCGAGTAGAAAACCATTTGAAAGTAATACATTGTGTAGTAAAATTGTTACCATAAAAACTCTCAATGAAAAAAATACATATACGTGCCGAATTTCGCGGTGATCGGTTAAGCGGTTTTCGAGATTAACAGTTAGATATATACAAACATTCAAGTTGTATAGATGATATGAATTGTTTGTAGAAGAGTGAGAGGAGAAAGACATGTGGAGGTGTTACCTAAAAGTGAGTAGAGTAAACACTGTGAATGTCACATACAGCATTTCTATATGAAACATGCACAAAATTATATGACTTATTTCTAGAAGAGTAAGTAGAGAAACAGTTATGAGTGTGTTACCCAAAATGAAGTAGAGAAAACAGTATGAATTTAATACGTAGCATTTCTGTTTCAAACATGCACGAAATTGTATGACTTATTTGTAGAAGAGTGAGTAGAGGAGGTGTGAATGTGTTACCTAAGAGTGAGTAGAGAAAACAGTATGAATATAATATGTAGCATTTCTATTTCAAACATACAGAAAATTGCAGGATTTCTTTATAGAAGAGTATAGAAAGAGATGTGAACGTGATACCTAATCGTGAAAGGAGAAAATAGTGTGAATGTAATAGCATTTCTATTTAAAATATACACAACATGGCATGACTAATTTTAAAAGTGGGGATAAAAGTGTTTTATTGGTGCAGAATCACGTTTTTTATGGAAAATTGTTTATAGAAGGGTGAGTAGAGAATGAGATGTAAATGTGATACCTAAAAGTAAGTAGAAAAACCACTGTGAATGTAATATGCAGCATCTCTATTGCAAACATACAGAAAATTGCATGACTTATTTGTAGAACAGTGAGTAGGGAAAGAGGTGTGAATGTATCACCTAATAGTGAGAGGAGAAAACAGTGTGAATGTAATAGCACTTCTGTTTCAAACATACAGAACATGGTATGACTTATTTTAAAAGTGGGGATAAAAGTGTTTTTGGTGCAAAATCGCGTTTTTATGGAAAATTGTTTATAGAAGACTGAGAAGAGAAAGAGATGTGAATGTGCCACCTAAAAGTGAGTAGAGAAACCGCTGTGAAAGTAATATGCAACATCTCTATTTCAAACATACAGAAAATTGCATGACTTATTTGTAGAAGAGTGAGTAAATAAAGAGATGTGAATGTATTACCTAATAGTGAGAAGAGAAAACAGTGTGAATGTAATAGCATTTCTATTTAAAACATACAGAACATGGTGTGACTAATTTTAAAAGTGGGGATAAAAGTGTTTTTGGTGCAAAATCGTTTTTTATGGAAACTTATTTATAGAAGGGTGAGTAGAGAAGGGGACGTAAATGTGATACCTAAAAGTAAGTACAGAAACCACTGTGAATGTAATATGCAGCATCTCTATTTCAAACATACAGAACGTGGTTTGACTTATTTTAAAAGTGGGGATGAAAGTGTTTTTGGTGCAAAATCACGTTTTTTATGGAAAATTGTTTATAGAAGACTGAGTAGAGAAAGAGATGTGAATGTGCCACCTTAAAGTGAGTAGAGAAACCGCTGTGAAAGTAATATGCAACATCCCTATTTCAAACATACAGAAAATTGCATGACTTATTTGTAGAAGAGTGAGTAGAGAAAGAGATGTGAATGTATCAGCTAATAGAGAAGAAAACAGCGTGAATGTAATAGCACTTCTGTTTCAAACATACACTACATGAGTAGGCGTAGGCTTTCACGGCCGGTGTTTGAAATTCTACAAGTCTTCCGGGCTGATTTGCCGTGGTCTGCTGGAGTAACTTGGTCCAGACGTTTCGTCCACTACTGCGGTGGACATCATCAGTGGCGTGGTAGAAGTCTTCTTGGTGAAGGTACAGTTGTGTCTGAGGCGTTGACTGTCTGGGATGCGGATGACATGGTATGGCTTATTTTAAAAGTGGGGATAAAATGTTTTTGGTGCAAAATCATGTTTTTTTATGGAAAATTGTTTTTAGAAAACTGAGTAGAGAAAGAGATGTGAATGTGTTACCCAAAAGTGAGTAGAGAAAACACTGAATGTAATATGCATGTATACAAAAATTTAACCAAATCTTTAGAGTCATTTCTGAAATACGGGGAATATATATACAAGAATTGCACTGTAGAAGCGGGAATAAAAAAATGTTATTTTTTATGTAAAATCGCGTTTTTTCGGGAATTACACCTATATAGATGAACTTAAACGGCAAAACTCTATCTGAATACAAAATTTGATCAAAATCGTTAGAGCCGTTTCCAAGTTGCGCGGAATATATATATACAAGAATTGCTCGTTTAAATATATAAGATTTACGAAGCACATTTTTCCCAGAAAGCTACTGGGATGATGCTCTGCTGATACATGATCATGCTGTTACATGAATAACATCAGGAGTGTTCAGTTTTGCCTGAAGTGTTTTCAAAATTAATCGTCTGCAGTATACAGTACAAAAAAGAGACATTTCAAAAGCTTTAGCATGAACCAATAAAACTTAAAACAGCATGTCATCAAATTGTTTTGTGTAAAAAGTGAAAACTGTGTCAACATTCACCATGAACTTATCTCTGTTTGTGGGGATGAGGAACTAGACTATAGTAATGTGAAAAGGTGGATGATAAAGTTGAAAACAGAAGAGTGACTAACACCGATTTGCGGATCTTGCTCATCTTGCCCATCTGCAAAGAAAACGCTTATTCAATATTCTGGGAACATGAGGTTCATATTGTGTCTTATCCTCTTCCTAAGATCATGTCAAAATCACTGGAGAATGTTACAGAGACTCTGAAGAACCAGCGAAAATTGGCCTGAACTGGTGGGAAAGTTCATTCTCCATCCAGACATTGCTCCACCACACAAGACTCGGACTGTCACCGAATTTCTGCTAAAAAATTGAATTGAGACACTTAAGACATCCTCCCTAATCATTTGGCCTTGCTCCAGCAATTTCTGGCTGTTTGACACCCTACAAAACACCCGAGGGAGAGAATTCTCTTTGAGGTCAAGTCTAGGATCTGCAGTGTCTAAAACATACTCAAAGACTCCTACTCAAACTTTTTGAAAAATAGTTTGAGCATTAGCAATCGTATTTAAATAAAGAAGGAGACTACGTAGAAAAATTACATGCGTGTTATGGATGATTTTGTGTGAATAAAGAATATTGAAAATTTTTTAAGCATTACTTTTAGACTGCACCTCGTAAGTACATTTAGACCAAGTAAACAAATGTAATTATTTAGAAGATATTATAACCTACCTAGACAAGCAAGATTTAAATAATAAAGTAAGTAAACTCCAAAATAATTGTGTAATATTATAAGCAGATTAAAGAACAACAAACAAGAAAAGAAACTAGCTTAAACTTTTATGAGACAGTTACTACACTTCTATGGGGAACTGAAATCGATTTGAGTTCTCATTCCGGATTGAATACTTCACAGAAACGTGGATTGAGACCGAACTGCATGCTTGGATCCAATCCTCTTAGAAGTGGGATCGGATCGAAATGTTGCATGTGGAAACACCTACTGGATTCAACTCGATTTGAATCCGTTACTGTACTCGTAACACACTCGATTTGGTTTTCTTAGTGAAAGTGGTGTAATAAAACACAACAAAGCCACTTTTATTGTCTCTACAATCTCGCAATATATTCTTCTCAAAAACATTCACTAACCTCAAAACCTTGTTAAAATACGCAGAAAACATTTCTTTGCACGTTCGCCAACATAAAGCAAGTAACCAACATAAAAGCTTCAATTATTTAAGCTTGGGCCTTGCGAATCCAAATCGATCTCATTTCTGATTGAATTCAACATGAAAACCTGATCGTTTGAAAATTGGGATTGGACTCAAATCGATTTCAATTCCCCATGGAAACGTAGTAAGTGATAATTTTAACCCTAATAAATGTATGGTTGTGAAACAGAATTGTGAAATAAGAATGGGCAAAATAAATGCTGCAGAAATAGGATAGCTCAGAATTAATAAACGTTGCACAGTAAAAAGAAAAGAAATCAGAGAAGAATCAGACAAGTATTTTAAAGTATATCGGGTGGAAAGGAAGGAATTTAAACCAGTGGTAGATCTCGGTATTTGGAACACATTTTGTATATTATGTTTTCGTCTCTGACCATTTCCTACGGAGATATTTTAGTTTTGTCGAAAACAAGCTGGCAACACTGCAGATTGTGTGGGTGTCACTTTCCCTAGCTCAGTACATAAACAATCACCGTAACGGCGCGTCGTGAAAACAAAATCATACGCTGCCTTGTCCTTCCGTGTTTACTGTGCGAGCGTAGGCCAATCACAAGTGTTAACTGCCAAAACATTACACATAAGTGAAAGCGCCCGACCTCTTTACAAACTAAGTAAATTCCCTGACCAACCTCAACGCAACGTTGTCGATTTACCTCACGTCTGAAAGAGCTGCTCGGAGTATTCCTTCACATCTTTTAAGTAATTAATTATTTCGAAACCCTGTATGATGTCCCGTAATTACTACCGAAGCTATGTCAGAAATAAGTTACTCTACGCATCTTACAAGTAACAAACTGTTATCTTCGTACATTCTTGTGGAATTACGCATCCAATCTGGATAAAAAAAAACTATGCATTTTTTCGAAATCGACTGATCAAAGAACAAAATGCCATTCGACTTTTTTGTTTGCAATGCTTCTATGAAGCAGATATTACAAGGAATGTAATGACTTCCCTTCCATCCTGTATATAAAAGCCGTAGCGCGCGCGTGTATGTGTGTGTATGTGTGTGTGTGGGGGGGGGGGGGGGGGGTGCACGCGTATATTCGTTATAAACTTCTACACCGTTTCACCGATTTCGATCAAACTTGGCACAGATAACTTTTGACACAGGCAAAAATTACGTTTTTGTCAAGCTTAGAATTTGAAATTCCACTTCATTTCACAATTAATTGTGTGTTTAATTTTAAAACTATAATTTCTGCAAAAGCTAGCAAGACCATATATATCTTTGTCAACGGTAATCGTATTACCTCAAACATTGCCAACATGAAAATAATTACGTTTTCATGGCTTCCTAAACAAACAAAGGAACGTGTAATATACATTGATCTCGTCTCTGATATCGATCATGGAGTAATAACACAGTCAAATTTGTCCTGGCGTTTCGTATTTCTTGTAACTTCCTAGTAGTTTTGTGTACGTTGGCTGTTTATAAATAAGGTTACATTGACCTTACTTTGTTATTATTTCTTCCCAATGAGATTTTCTCTACAAGTAGCGACTAGTGAATTAACGGAAATGAACTGTGGTATTTGTTGCTATCCAGCAGTGCTTTTGCATGGTATTTCTTGGGAAATATATTGTCTTCACACTATCCTGACAATTTTAATTAACTCTTTCACTGTCTTGTGTAATATTTGAAACACTTCCAAAGGAACGCAAGGTTATTGGGCAAGTACAACCCAAGGCTACATGTTGTAATAAATTGCCAAACCACGGGCAACACTGGGTATTTCTGTTAGTTGGTCTTATAAATGAGAAAATAAAAAATTCTGACGTGTCTCACATGACTTTCTCTACTCTTGTACTGACCATTCTTACAAACCCTTATACCTCTCTCTTCTTCGTGTTAGTTGAGATAAACATTTGTACAAATTATATTGTTGCTTATTTCCTTGTAGGTACAAGGGGAATATTAGAATACAGTAGGCTTTGTGCGATAGTCAAATGTTTTAAAGCTTTGAGATTCCGTTCTCTTTGCACACGTAACATATAGAAAAATGAACAACGATGATCCATTTCAGGAAAGTTTCAAGTTTTCCGAAACTCACACACATAACAAGGAATATCTCCGAAATGGTTTACCCTACAAGAAAATTTATTGAGACATAAATTGTGTATTTTAGCAAGATCTACATCTTTTGTATAGTATAATTTTGTCTATCTCTAACGGTTTACCAGTTATGCAAAAGTCGTCCAGAGTAAATACGACTACAGGGGCTATAGCCAGAAAATTCAAGATATATATTTCATTTGTCATAAAAATATCTCAAACATATGACATTTTAATCAAAATCATTAGAGCCATTTTCAATAAAATCGAAATTTTCGAAAAATGTTCCATCTAAAAGGTAGTTTAGGGTGGAGCTATTTTCTTCAAAATCTTCGTGTCGCATCCTTGAAGGACATTTAACTTAAATACCAAGTTTGGTTTTTAACCGACTTTTCATTTTTGAGTTATGCTGTCCACAGGCACACAGACATACACACACACGCACACGCGCGCGCGCGCGCACACACACACACACACACACACAGAGAACGTTTTCTAAAAATGCGTTTTTTTGGATTCAGGGGGCCTCAAAACATATATTTCCGGTGAAATCTCGACATCGAATTTTTGGGTGGAATACAATACTTCCCCTACTTACCAGTAGAGAAAGTAAAAAGAGATATTGGAAGACGATGAGAAGATGGGAAGAGATACAAGCTGGAACACGAGATGACTCCTAATCCATGAATGTGATGGTGATGATGGCGAAAATGTAACACTCCATCCCACATAAGATTCATCACTTTTGTGATGATAAAAAGTAGAAAGCAAATTTTAATAACACGGGAAGCCGAATGCACATTATGGAATGATTTATTTTTATTCTCATAACTGTAATTCTTACCTTACGTAAAGATAAGTGTTGTAAACTTTGCACCTTAGGATATTTTTACGATATTTGTATGCAAGTGGTGTTGTTATGTTGTTTAATGCCATAGTCTAAGCAGGTGCTACTAATGAAAATACAAAATATCGAAAATGTAATTTAGTTCATTTTATTCTTATCATTATTAGCTGAATCGTTCATTTATTTACCAAGTGATTACGATATACATTCTTTGAATTTATAACAATAACAGGTGTCCTGTCAATTTTATCGTTTTAATGTTATTCTTGGCATTTTTCCCACCACTTGCAGCTTTTTAAGTATTTCGTGAATTGGTCGTCTCCTAAGCACGGTGGTAGCACCCTTGCTTACCAAGCGAGAGATCCGGTTTCGATTCCACAATGCCGGCGAGCGGATTTTCTCCCACTGAGAGACCTGGTCCGAGGTGCACTCAGCCTCGTTAGGTCCCAGAGGGGCCAATTGGACGTGTAACTGGCCGGGAGCGACCTGGGGCACTGACCACGTCCCACCTCCAGTATTGCACCCCAATCATGACGCCTGTGGCGGGTAGAGGTGGCGAACACAGCGGCCGGGCGGTGGACTTTGGCTCGGAAAGGGCTGTTGCGCCGCGGGGTTAGTAATCTTGTAAATTATTTTTAATTTAGGTCTCAGTTACTTAAGTGGAATCTACAATGTTCGGCTGTACAATCATAACTCAATTCTATTTCTTGTATGCCTAATATTGTAAGTGAATTGTCACTTGGCACGTTTCAATTTATTGGTGAAATAATCAAAACAAAAGCAACTTAAGCTATAAATTCTCTTTCTGAGTTTCTTCTTTTAATATTAGAAATACTTTTCAAACAAAAGACTCACGTATACACGCTTGCAATTATCTGTTAAAATTGCCAATCTACGAGCCAGATTCGATCCCCGTCTGGAAAAGCTCTTTATTATAGGCTATTTTATTTAATGTAGAATGTACTTTTTGCTTGGGTCATTAACCGGAAAGAAGCAGGGACGAGCACGAACCGCTGTTGTGCATATGACCTTGACTGTTGGGTTCAGGATTATGAAAGAATATGCAAATATCCGAGCGCATCTTGTTTTACAACACAAGAATATTAGAAATAGTAAACCAAGGTGCGCTATCGCATAATTATTGCAGATCTCGGTGTACCTACGTTGTGTTCGCAACAATGCCCTTTGTTTTTATTGCGAGTCATTCACTCTAATGACCTCGAGGAAGTGATATCATCTGACTGCACCCCGTCTAACTTAATATTTCATATCAGAACATAACCGTCAGAACTGGTCTGAAACTTGGCCATGAGCGATATCTGATTGTAGTAGCGAGTCCTTCATAATGAGGAAGGTCGTGCACGTAGCGATGTGCAATATCCGTGCTTATGTAGATAAAGGCAAGTTTGGGAGCACCACACGTAACTTCAGGATGAACTAGTGGTTTAGTACAGCATTACTGACGGCTGTGGTTCATCAGCCAGTGACCAACCCGCTTACATCAAAACATATCGAAATTTCAACTAATTAAAACCTATACTTACAGTTTGTTCACCACCTCATGGTCCCTGGCAGGAATACACCGCGCCAATACGCTAGTAAACAATTCCAGGTACACAACGATATCTGAAATTGCATTTGTTTTTCTGGTCCCGCGTACTGCCAACTTGGAATATGTATTCACGCTAGATTAAAGCAAAGAACTCGCTCAAAATAGCGGAACTTAAATGCTATTTTCTGTTCATGCAGTATATTTAGCTTATAAAATGTAAACGATATTTTCAACTACTCAATCTTTCTCCCACTGATCCTTTTCTACCTTTTCTATATTTTTCAAAAACCTTGCCAGCCTGTTTTGGTCTCAAGTGATATATCCTTGAGCGTTATATCGTGCAATTCCTCTAAGAATAAGTCAGCTGTTACTTTTCTTTAAGTATTCATTTCACCTTGGTCCAAGCTAATTCTATGGGATTGAGATCGTGCATATAAGGGGGCAAGCGAGCGACAGTGTGGCCCAATAAAACCGAAAATGTGTCCGCTTTAAGAACCTCTTTAGGTTTGTTTGTTTCAATCACCCTATAAAGATCTGTTTTACACTTAGAACTGTCACTTTGAGCCCCTTTGTTCTACAACCACAATATAATAGCAGACTTCACACCACTCCTAGGTGGGGATTTATCTACTTCTACACTAGTTTATTCTTTACTTCCGACATAACGCCAGTCACTTGTACGATTCTACAACTGAAATTAAGAGAAATTAGCAGCGAGTAAACATAGTGGAATTACATTGGAAATAAGTTGGCAACGTAACCAGCAGTACAACGTGAGCGCGGGAGTTTACAAAACTCTGGTTACACTATGTGGAATATCTCTCCTCCTCCCTTCATTCCCCTAAGACCATGAGCTGGTGAACAGACAGTAATATCTCCCATGCCTTAACGGACTTCCTCATCCCACTGTCTTTTAGAGTGCCAACTGGTCGCGTGGACAGTGTTGTCACGTCTTTTATTTCGGTCGCTCTGAGGTATAACTCAACCACAGATTCTTTCATATATTGAAAGGATCCTCTCTATTGTGTTCATGTCATTAGCAGCAGAAGAAGGTTAAGGGACAGTTTTACAACTTCTTGGAATATGGTCGTTAAGGGATGGGCACGTGTGGTAGCAAAAATAGTGAAAATAAGTGCATTACACTAATTGTCCGAGGTTGGATTGAGCCTCGGAAGTGTTCACACCATCATGAAGGAACGACTACTCTTACACAAAGTGTGTGCCCAATGTGTGCCCCACAGTCTTCAACCACACCAGAAAGCATGTCGATATGCTTACTGTCTTGGTCATCTGCAGCGCTATGCTAGGGAAGGGAATGAGTTCCTGCCAGAGATGAGATGAGATGAGTCATGGTGTCATCACTTTGAACCAGAATCAAAATGACAAAGTCTCCAGTGGAAGCATCCAGAGTCACCACCACCAAAAAAAGCCAAGGCCATCCACACAAGTGCAGGAAAGGTTATGCTGACATTCTTCTTTAACCAAGATGGCCCCCTTCTGATACACTTCCTGCATCATGGGACAACAGTGAATGCCCAGCATTACTCGCAATCCTTGACCAACCTTTGCCAAGCCATCAAATCAAAACGACCAGTGAGGTCATTCTACTCCACGACAATGCAAAGCATCATACAGCCAACACAGTCATGGCACTCCTGCAGAAATTCAAATGGGAGGTTCTCGGCCACCCTCCATACAGTCCAGACCTCCCTCCCTGTTATTACACCATTTTTGGTTCCCTTAAAAAGGCTCTGAGGGGCAAATGATTCACCTTGGATGATGATGTCCAGCTATACGTGCAGAACTGGCTCACATCGTAGCCCAGGGACTTTTATGAGACAGCCATTCACCGTCTTGTGTCACAGTGGGACAAGTGTCTCAACAGCCAGGGCCAATACTTCTAACATACAGGTTCCGATTTCTGTAATTATGTCTCTAGCTCCTTTCTTTTTGAACGCACCTTATACATTTGTAGCTTCACACAGACTAATCAGAGCCAACTAGAACCCTTGTTATACCTTGCCCCATTTCACTTTAGTCTTCAGGACAACGAATATTTATGGCAGTGACACCTATGTATTACATGTGATGCATTCTCTTTTCTTATTCTTTGCAATTAAACATTTAAAAAGCTGTTCAGGATTCTTCCAGAGGAAACATTTATATACACAAAACACAACTTTATACAAAAGGTTTAATATTTAATATTAATAATAAATAATGTATAATGCACAGTCACGTGTAAAAAATATATATACAATACTTTGTCAAAAAGCTGTAACAAATAATAATGCTTGAACATTTATCATTTGTGTACATATAAATTATGCTCCCAGTAAATTATGCACATAAACATATAAACTGCCAGAAAAATTAATATCCCAAAGTAAAAGGCCCCCTTACAAATCAGTTTTATTATAATTATGTTATTTTCTGTAAATTAGTCAGAGTAAGTAATTGTTATATTTCAATTGCTGGTGTGTTCATTATAAATTACAGATGGGCATATTGGTTGCTCCCTATATACATGTATAGAAATACACTTTACTGCAAAATGTGCAATATTTTGATAGATATCACGACAACCACTGTTTTGGTGCACATCAAGATTAGAAAAGAAAATTATTTTGATTTTATAGAACAAACAATTCTAGGAATTATGTTCTCTGCCACTATGGTGGTTCCTTGCTGCTTTCACATCTCTAAAATAATTTATGCAACATCTAAAAAACAACTTCATTAAACAAATTTTAAAAGAATCAGATGAGTTATTGGATATTTATTTTAAAAAGTATCTCCTTCATAATACCAATATTTACATTGAACTAACCACAAGCTTATGTAAGCTATGTTACTACATTAGATCTATTACAAATCTGATGCATTCAGTGATAAGAGATGTCATTAATTTTATTTTGTACTCAATTATTAAAATTAGCAAATATTATGTATTCTTTGAATCAGTTTTATATAGGTACTTATAGAATGTGCTGGAAATTTTCAAAATATTAAGTTGTTTTCTACTTTTCAAAATTAAGATTAATCTAATTTTTCTGCTGCTTTTGAATCTATATGTTGAACTGCAAAAATATGAATGAGTACGAGTAAAAAATTAAAATCTCAATGATAGGAAAGGCTAATATTGGCAACCATTTTGTAAGAACCACTAATCACTGTTATTTTTTGACTCTGGAGGCTCTAGTTACATTTTAACAGCAATTATTTTATTATTTAATTATTTGCCCACCTATAATTTCTAAAATGTTATCATTCTTTCTAATATAAAGATCACTTAAATGAACAACACAGCAATATTTTACTCACAATGACTGAATTTACCAAAATTACTAATCAGGAAATATCAAACACTTTCAGAAATACTGATACAGAACTTCTGGTCTCTGTGATCATTGTGCCCATATACCTAAGAATGGAATTATTTCCCATCTCTAGAGCAGTTTATGTATTAGTAACTGACCCATCATCTTTGAAACACTCCATTTTCAGTTGCATAGGTAGAATGTACAACTTATCACAGTTAAATTAGAAAGTGACATTATGGCTGACACAAACTTTAATGGCCAGAGGCTTGCCACACTTTGCAGTGTTGTATAGTTAAATACATTATGAAATCACACTGTAAAGTCGGTGATATACATATCATTTGCATCCATAAAATTTATTTGTACAACAGGAAAGGGAACAGTAGTGGCAGTATCAGCTGCCATTAAATTTTGTGCCTGCCACAGTAAAATATTCTGTTTATTGACCTGTTGTTTCTCTTCCAATAATTATAACTTGTGGTAACATAAATGTTTGAATTGAAAAATAAATTGAAAGTGGAGTGTCAAAAGTTTAATTTATTTTCTTAAACACCATACAATCCCTCTGTGAACTATAACAAAAGTTAGCTATCACATTATTAACTTCTCAGATGAGTGCAGAATAAATAACTGAAGTAAGTACCTGCTTCTGCTTATTCACTGTAAAGCCACTCTCAAGGTTGATTAAAAGCATGAGGTAATGCTATTTATCATGCTTCTATGTGACAAACATTTCACCATATTGGAAAATTCAAGGAAACTGGAGAAACTCTGTTGAAGTTTGTTTAATGTCCATTTTTAGAGCATATTGTGCTACAGGTGGTGGTTCCTGATGATACGAGGAATGAATTACTGGGAAAGGAAATTTAGAAAGGCAAGGTTCCTGGTCTACGATCTGAGGAATTTGTCATTTCAGAGCACTAAGGAGAATCTGGAAAACACGGACACAGAGGAAGATTATGACAGACATCCAAGCAGTGAACATCCTATTCATAAGTCTGCACTGTATCAACCTCAATCTCCTGTGTTGGTCACCTTATAAAGACTGATTTTCTCTTTCAAATTAAAGTTATTCATTCAGCCTTGGACACATAGGAATGCTGTTTAATTATGTGAAAAATAACCTTATTTCTTCAAAATGAAATATCTAAAAGACTGATGTTAAAAAATTTAAGTACATAATCACAAATAATGCTATTTATTATATATTACTATTTTAACTTTTCAGGTAACTTCATAGTATCTTTAAGCAGTTACCTATTTCTGTATGTTGGAATTAGTTTTTGTCAAAATTTTGTTAAAATTGCAATCTGCACTATTGTTTTTTTCTCTGTTGATCGTGATGACCAGCCTTAGTTTCTCTCTCTCTATTCTTTCACAGATGCATTGCCTTTTCAATATGGGCTTTGGTAGAAAGTGAACATAAGCCTAACATTCGCCTCAGAGACTATAGAAATTTAGGTTGGGTTGACAGAATAGGGATTTTAAAGTAATTCCTCTCAAATGTGTATCTCAATTTCAGTACAAGCTATCTCTCTCTCTTTGCTATATAAAAAACAGTGGAATTTAGCACCTTTGAATAAGGGTAGCTTTAACATTTATTTACCATTTGTCAATATGTTCAGCAGATTTCATTAAATAGATGCCCAAATAAGTGCAAAGAATAGGAAGATAAGATTGCTAAGGCAAAGATATTTTCAGTTTATTTTTGTGAATACTGATGTCTCAGGGGTAGAATTGGAACTGAAAAATCCAATGCCACAGCTGGGATTTCTCAGTTCCAATTCTACCTCTCAAACACTGCCTACACATGGCTTGTGTGTTTAAAAACACCAACAGCAAGTTTGTTGGCATAAATAAATAAATAAATAAATAATAATACTGATGTCTCAATTTAAAGGTTAAAGAAAACAGATTTAATTTGTTGAAGATTCCACAAGGTTTAAAATTGAAGCCAAAGATTGTACTGTAGGTAGGAACTTAATCATTGGAAATTTTACCTGCTCCCATTGAAGGATACAGTTCACTTGAGCTCAGTTTAAGGGACTTCTATGACCAAGTGTGTACACAGTTACTTCCTCCTATGAGCTGAGTTATAACAATACATACTGTAGAAGGATTGGAGGTGTTCAAGAAAATTCCCATATAAAGCCCCAGGTTGTACTCGTATACAATAACTCTTCAAACATGAAGAGAGACTCAGATACCTTACAATTATCATCACAATACATAAAAATCACCAAAGAAGCTTGTACTACCCATTGCATTCATCTTCAAGGTTTCTTTTGGTTTTAAAAAGCCTTAAATCCCATTTTGTTATGGGATAGATATGGTTACCCAAAGTTTATAACACTACCAGTTTTAGTTCCCTTAACCCCTCCAGTGCCCCAAATCCCCTGCATTATTTTTGAGAAATGTATCTCCCTCATTAGTAAACACAAAGTTATTTGCAAGGGGTAGTAGATCTTCTTTCATTGTTTAACAAATATTTATCACAAAACTAAGAGTTTGTGGTTGTTTCATTTTACAGATGGTGAAGTGCTAATGCATAACACGAATATAAGGCCATTGTATCCTGCTGGAGTGTGAACTGAAAGGACTGTCGTGCACTGTCAATGTCTCTTCACTGAGAAGTAGTCTGGTATGTCGGCCTCGTCGACGCCCTCTCATCAGCATGTATAAGGCAATGGTTACAGCACACAAGAATATCAGTCCGAGGATGCCAAATGCTAGTGCCATTTTTGGTGGAGACAAACAAAATGCTCGGTCTCCATGGGAGAGAACAAAACCTGGAATCTTCTTTTCATGCACACCTGAAAATAAATAAACATTTCATAGAACATAATACACTCTTTGTGAAAGAAAAACAGCATAGATTAGTGGCATCTCTTTGTAGTATGTATCAGAATGTAGTTCAGAAATTTCAACATTGTGACAAAGGTAAAACAACTAGAAGCATTTGAAGCATAAATATATAAAAGAATGAGTGAGTGTGTGATGTTAAACAAGATCATTTGAGCCCAAAAAGAATGACATGTAAAATGCATACTTATAAATATGAAGATGGGTTCTTGAAGGCTTTTGCAGCCATAGTCTATGTTGGCTAGGCTATCCAGTTGATATCAAATCATTTCTTTCTTTGCTAGCATTTTGACTGTCAAGTTATGAGCCTCCTCAGGGCAATATAATGCCACAAGGTACAGCACATGAGGCTCTATATTGCCCTGAGGAGGACTACAATGTAATGAATGATTGAAATGTTGAAAAATATGTGATGCACCTTCAATCGGACACCCTAGTCAGCAATTAATAAAGTGTTTTAAAAAGAGTAGGGACACAGGAGAAGGAATTGTGCTGTTTTTCATGTATTCAAGAAGTGTGTTGTTATAATATTAAGTGGTTCATATGGCATTATTTCCAGACCATAATTACATTTAACTCCAAGACCTTCAAATAGATATAAAGAGTATTGCTTTCAAACTACTAGTTTAATGTTGGCATTATATGTTGGCACAACACAGGAAACAAAGGCATAACATTCTAAAATTAATTTCATATTAAAGTGTTCTCCATTGTTTGGTCTCATTTAACACACCCCCTTTAGTTTCCATTGTCATGTTAACTTGTCTTTTCTTCTCACTTGATATTTTCACTGGCACAAACACAACACTAGCAGTGAGACTGAAATCTTGGAAGCTGCACTGTAACCAGAAATATGTAACTGAAATTTTAGGTTACCACATACACAGGTATCTCTTACACATAGTGAATGATCTTTCTTGAATGTGCATGAGTGACATCATGCAAATTGCTGATGTGGGTAATGTCTCTATTTCCTTGAAATGCAAGCAGGCTGTACTTAAATGTGCATGGTTTGTGGAAGTCGAAAAGATAACCTGACACTTCTATGGTCTTACAAATACAAAAATGAACTCAATCATAAACCAATGTGCAGTTGTCACTTCAAAAAAATACCTTTGTACTGGGTAAAGCAAAGAAGCCTCAATACTTCAAACCTTCCAAACAAGTGTTTGTGCTGTATATCCACATTATTTTGGGCCCTAATGACCTAGTTGTCGACGGGCCCTTAAACCCAACTCACCCACTCACTCCACATTATTAATGGTAAGCTTTTAGTTTTGTGACAATGGCCTGTCGACTGTATATATTCTGACCAGATATCGAAGGTCAATACGTGGTCAGCCCTTTTGCTACTGTCAGGGAGAGTGCATATACTAATTAAAATTGACCTATACTATTCATACCACAGAGTAGATAATAGAAATTATTACAGTCAAATTTAACAATAAAAAATAAACAAACATTAAAATGAAACAAGGTTATCAAGTTACACAGAATGTCTAGTTATCGAGAGTCGAGTTATACGGATTCTACTGTACCTAGAGACAATATTTCTGTATTTAATCCAGAATGAAGATAACATTTTATGTAATTTAGTAGTAACAACCCTTGAAACTGACAACATCCCAGTTTAAAATTTTGTGTTGCACTCAGCATAAAATAAAAAATGAAAGTACAAGTAAAAGTACAAGTTTTTATCTCTTTTTTTAATTCAGAGAAACACTGTATCCTATGGCAACTGGAAATACCAACAATGAGATATGCTAAGAGATATGCAAATAATATAAAAACTTTGGCTTAATATGTCAAATATTCACCCTGATGAAGTTATGTAAATAAGAGAAATTAAGAGATAGTGTACGCTTTCACAGCCGGAGTCAATATAACTAGAAGTTATTTTCAGGCTGTTATGCTGTGGTATGCTGGAGTTAGAGTTTCCAGACATTTCGTTTACAACTTAATAGATTAAAAGTTAAATTTTTTAGTATTTTGTAGGATTTGAAGCTTTTATGGCAAGTGTAAGATTTATAAACATCGAACTGATGAAGGCCATGGAGTCTGGATGGCCAAAAGCTCGATGATCATAAATCTGACATGGCTGATCATCCATGAAGCCTTGATTTTTAGTATTTTGTTTGGCAGTGGAGGTAATTTCATATTTTTAGCTTCTTCTGTATGTATCAGAGTACAACAAGCAGCATTTTTAACAGTAGTGTGTGTGAACGCGTAAGAGAAAAATATGCCAGGAAACTGAAGGCAGGGTATGCACACTGTTCATGTGCTTCTGTGTGGTTCGCCATGAGGAGAACATGTGTTGTAGAGAGAATGCTGCATTTCCTGGAAACCTACTGCTCCGAATATGGAATCCGAGTGCTTGAAATCAACAAACTGAGAATGCAGAAATAAATATTGGAGTGATTTTTCTGTAATTTTAATACTTACCAGTTGATGAATTTTCAAGTTCTATGAGAACTATAAAAATTGTGAAAATAATAATATTTAAAATTATCAAAATTTTGAAATCTTCATCATGTGGAGCATTTCAGGTACGCTGCCAGAAAAATAGCTACAAAAGATAGTAAATTGAAAGGTGTTTAAGATATTGCAATGAAAATTTGAACATATACGAGTATTACTCCTTACATATCTGATATGAATTTGAGCAATATCAGCTAATAATAATAATTGTCAAATTCATAACTTCATCTATGTGTACCCTTAACCATGAGTTCAAAATTCATACCCAAGTCCACACACCATGCTATGCTGCTGTTACTACCACTTAAATGTATCTCTCCACTATTATACAATTTCTTCCTACCTTTCCTAACACTGCTAGTGCCATGCCCATTGGTCAGCTCTTGGGTAAACCCAAAACTTCCCTACAAAACATTCTATGAAATGCATCTGCCCTTAGTCATCCCTTTGTCACTCCCAAAAGTTCTATTTTATATACAAGTAATATTTTGGCTCAACTACTACTTCATTAAGTTTTACCATTTAATTCATTGTCATGTTGCTGTTTTGTATAAGCAGGCTGGCGCAGTTTCCATGGCTAGTTTTCCTTTCAATTGTGCATATTTAAATTGTGTCTCCTATTTTTGTTGCTTGAGAATCTAATCCCCGAATAATCAAATACTTGCATTGGCTCTATATTATAAACCATCTTTTATCAATTTTTCTTCAAATTTCCTGCGAGGACATGTGTTCTGAAATTATCTTTAGTATAGTTCAGGTCCCATGTTGTTCTCGGTGGATGCATGGCACTGAAGTTGCCTGGGCAGTGGCAGCTTGGCAAACCCTGATGTTGAGATGAATCTCCAGCACATGTTAGGGACCCTTACATTGGCTCTAGATACTCATCCAGGTTCCAGCACATGCTCCCATGAGCACTCCCACTTCATGCTTTCCTCTTGGGGTCTGAATACAATAGCCTCGGCTCAGTGTGGAATCCCCTCCATAGATACTCGACCTTTAGGTCCCAGGTTTAGTTCTACTCCTCTGGCAACCAATAATATAGCCACTATTGCCAGTAACCACAAGTACTTCATCAGTTCATATGGTAATTGTTATTTTATGCCAACCAACTTACTGATGGTTTTAAACACACAAGCCGTGTGTGGACAATGTTTGAGAGGTAGAATCAGGAGTGAAAAATTCAATGCCATAGCCAGGATTTGAACCATAGGTCTTCTGCTTACATGCAATTCAGGATGTGAAATACATAAAAATTGGTGCGGGGGGAAACATTTTAGTAGTGTATTGTGACATTGGGTCGTTCAACAATTATGGACAAGAGGAGGCCGGGTGACCTAGGATACAGCAAGCGGCACTGTATATGCGTGGCTGTAGTGATGGCTGCAAACATAAAAGAGGTCAGAGGCTACAGGACAACTAGCGACTGTGTGTATGCAATCAAACAGCACAATAACACTGTAGTGTCTATTAGGTTCTCACTTTCTGCTGAATCATTGTATACATGCACATGAAAAGCATTTGAAGGAGGTTAGGTCATGCCAGCTACAGTATAAATAGGACAGACAGTGAGCAGTCCGTTTTTAGAGTTGAGTGTTTGAGCTGAATGAGTGATAGAATTGAGTTGTTGTTTTAGTCGTCGTGTACAGTTAGTTTTAGTTACGTGAGTGCATTGACCAGCCTGTCAGAGAGTACATATGTTTTGTTGAGTGATTGTATCGTAATAATAAAGATATAAGGGACAGTGAAACTGGAGAAAGACATTGAAAAACTGAGAAAGATTATCAGAGGAAAAATTGTGAATTGTAATAGCAGAAAAGATTATAAACTGTGTTAGCAACAAGAAGGAAATTGTGCATTTGTAGTAAAATTTAGAGGAAATAAAGTGTTAGAAAAGTAAATGGACTATACATTTTGTGCACTTTGGTACAGTATGTTTTGCTGTTTGTCTCATTATATAAACCGCCCCCCCTAGGATATTTTAGTGGGGGGGGGGGGGGATTCTGGGTATAAAATCATTGGTGAGGAGGAAATCCTACCATCTCCCCCTGGGATTTCGCTCCCTTGTGCAGTTGCTCTAACCAAACAGTAGCGGAAGATCCGTGATTCAAATCCCAGCTATGGTAATAAATTTTTCAGTCTTGTTTCTACCTCTCACTCCATCACTTGTTTTCCTTTCTGTTCCATTTCCATTTCACCACTTTTATGTCACCCAAATTCTGACACAGTACTTTTCTAAGACATCTACTTCCATTTTTGCAATCTTCTCCTCATGGAGCCCCACATACAACTTGCTTCCATTGCTCACACTGCACTCCTCATTTATAGCATAAGTGTAAAATAACAATGAATTTTAACAATTCTAATAAAACTTACCATCATATAAGTAGCCGTTTAAATCATCGAGCTCTATGCCTGGTGCAAGAACTTCTACACTGTTGAATACCTCAAAGCGATCTAATACTTCTCCATTTTCTCCCTGAAACAGCGAAATACTTGAATAATTGCACTTTTACCATTTTATAACAGTTTTGTGAAAAGCAAACATATTTCATTCATATATTTTTATGATTCATAATGTGATGAATGTCAAACAACAAAATAACAATAATGTCCTGATCTATATTATTGTGTTAGGGAATAAAATGAATGAAAATTACCTTAAGTCTCCGGGGTTGCCTAGTTGAGTTTCTCGCTGGGTGCTTTATGCAGTCAACCTGTCAATGTATAAAGAGATTTTTTAAGAAATAAAGAAGTAATACTTTTTGATTAGACTTTGCTATGCAAATATACTATGAAACAGATATAGAATAAATCAAGCTTACATTTTTTTAATTGATTCATTTTTCAGGGTCAATTACAAAAAGAGATTGTCCTGTCATTAAAGTGTGATAAATGAGGCCTATAACTATAAAATTAGGTTAAAAACCTGATGTATTGTGACTTTCTCTACTTTCTTGTAGGTACAAGGGGAATATGGGAACACAGTAGACTTTGAGCGACAGTCCATTCTTTTAAAGCTTTGAGATTCCATTCTCCTTGCATGGCTAAGAGATAACAAAAATGAATCACGATCTTCCATTTGACAAAATTTTGTTCTCCAAAATTCACACAACTAACAAGGAATATCTCTGAAATGGTTCACTTAATAAAAAAATTAATTTGGACATAAATTGTGTTTTAACAAGGTCAACTTTTTTGTATAGTAAGATTTGGTCTATCTCTTATGGTTTACTAGTTATGTAACAGCCATCCAGAGTAAACAGGACTGCATGTGCTATAACCAGAAAATTCAAAATACACATTTCATTTGCCATAAATATATCTCAAACATATGGCATTTTAATCAAAATTATTAGATCCATTTTTGAGAAAATCAACATTTTTAAAAAATGTTCCATGTAAAGGGTAGTTTAGGGTGGAAGAATTTTCTTAAAATCTTTGTGTTGCATCCTTGAAAGACATTAAACTTAAATACCAACTTTGGTTTTTAACCAACTTTTCGTTTTTGAGTTATGCTGCCCACAAACTGATAGATACATACACAGAAAGTTTTCTAAAAATGCTTTTTTTTTTCGGATTCAGGGGATCTCAAAACATATTTCTGATGAAATCTCAACATTGAAGTTTTGGGTGGAATACAATACTTCCTCTACTTTATTATACGTAGTACAGAAAGTAAAAGGGCATATAATGATAATGCTGTCAATTTTTAACAAATCCTTGATCCCAAACCTACACCTGCAAACAATTTTTTCTTTAATGAATTTGCCATCTAAGAGCAATGTTGTCTGATATAACCTTATGTCTGCCTTGTGACTTGCTTGTGTAACTAATGTTTTCCCAAATACTAAGATTTGGTGAAAAAGCACAAAATGGGCATAATAAATACATAATTAAGTTCAAACTGTAACCACAAGTAGACGTTTTAATGTGGAGCTATATTTATTTTATGTTACAGGAGCAGTTTGTTTCCTTTTGAATTGTAGGTTAAAAGTTTTTATCTACATATTCTTCATCCTTTGTGGTTTTAATGTTTTGTTTTTAGAATACTAATTTGTTTTTGAAAAATGACATCATTATTGTAATTCATATTAAAATGTTAAGATCACAAAATCTCTGTAAATAAATACTTTTAAACCAAACAAAAAGAAACAGAATACTAAAAGGCGTTGACTTCATTTCCCCTTTCAACTTTGTACACCCATGTTTAACCATGTTTTACTTAATGCAACTGCTACCTGTGTGCACACCATCTTTCTCAGGGCGCCTCATGCCCACAAATACTGCCAAGGTCATGAAAATGCACTTAGATTGGTATCACTGAACTAGTTTCTAGCCTACCTTTCTTGAACTAATATTGATTTTTCCTTCATCAAATACTTTAATTCTGCAACATTATTTTTATCCTCTTTCATTTAAAAACTGTATAAGCAGAAGTAAACTGGGTAAACTTAGGAAAGTTAACTTACTTGTGGGCAACTCTCTCTACATAGTTGCAAAATACAGCGTAAATGAAGACTGTCTCGATCTGGAAATTTAAATGCAGGAAATATTGCCCCAACTACTTTCAGTTTCATACTTGGAATTGACCAACCATCTACATCATTCTGATCCTCAGTTCCAGAAAATTCACTGTTATCATTAAAGTTTTCTAAGGCTGGGAGAATCATTTCATCAATGGGGCATCCATTAGCATCTATCAATCGCTGAGAAGATTCACCAGCACCATCATGAGCCATGCAGTCAGTTACAAGAATACCAAGTTTCTCTGGGGGAAAAAAAAACACTTAATTTAATGACATATTCTCTATAATCCTATTAATTTTAAAGCATAGTTCTACGTGTAATCAATTCAGCCAAAGAAAGGAAAATGATGAGCATTTATAAAAAAGAACATAAAATCTGTGGTGTAACTTAAACTCGGAGAGAGCTAACCTGGCACTTGACAGCTATGTGATTCACTCACCTGCAAATGAGGCTAGCCCTATCTTGTCCAATTGTGTTACAAACACATCACACAATGATTAGTTGATTGGATGAGATAGGACTAGCCTCAGTCGCAGGTAAGTGAATCACGTAGCTGTTAAGTGCCAGATTAGCTCTCGCTGATTGTAATGCATAGGCAGTTTTTACTTAAAACCTTGTTTGGCTAATAATAGCAAGGATGCTTCTTTTCCAATGATTAAATTTCATTTAAGATACTTCATACATTAAAATACTTATTATGTGGTTAAAGAATTTATCAGGGTTTATAAGAAATTCTATTCCCTTGGTAATTTCATTGGCATCTTTATTTATATTTTGTACTCTAAACACATATTAGCTATATTAACATTAAATATAGAATAATGATTTGCTAAAAACTAATATAATAAGTATGTACCTGGAATTACAGATTTAACGAGAAGCAGAGTCTGCTCTCCAACAGCAACAGGCTGTTGACTATCCCGTGGTCGTTCTGCTCCATAAATCTCCATCCAAGCCAGAGCATTGTTCCTTCCTGAAGGTCCACTGTTGTGATGGAAGTCGGTACTAGGTATGTCTGTTTGTTTCCTTGCCATTCTAACAAATAAACATTCATTTATGGGAGTTAAATCTGTCAAAGGTGCTTACTTGTATACAGCATGTCCTATAAGTACTTTTCAACCATATATGAACCAGCTGGCTGGGAAAATAAAATATTACTGCAAGAAATTTTTAAACTTTGTCACTACTACTTCATATTTCATAGTGAGTGTTGAACCAGACAGCTGTTAAAAGTGCGTGTGTGTGCATGTGCATGTGTGTGTGTGTGTGTGTGTGTGTGTGCGTACGTGCGTGTGTGTGTGTGTGTGTGTGTGTGTGTGTGTGTGTGTGTACTTCGTAGTGAGGGAACTGTTCCATCAAAGTAAAGGTAGTGAAACAATTTTATAGAATGTTAAGTGATTGTATCATCAAAGTCAGTTGTTTACGAGATAGGGAGAACATTGAAAGACAGAAAATTGTGTGTTAAGGTCATGAGAAGACAACAGCATGAATTTTAATATCACAAAGTTCTGTAGATTGTGTTAATGGTAGTAAAAGAGAACTGTGCTCTTGTGTTTCAGTTAGAAGAAAATAAAGTGAGAAAAAAGGTAACTGGACTGGACTTGTCATTTTGTCATGCTGGTGTCAGGAGTCGAATTTGTCAGATTATCATTTTGTCACCATATTAATGGTTTCTTGTTGTTTGACCATAACAATTTACAGACTGTTAATGTTTTGTTACTCTTATTATGTAGTCTGAAATGCCAACTCTGTTTATATTATATAGAACCATCCAACAAGAGAAAGGCTTTAGGCAAGGATGTAAGTTAAGTCCGGTTCTTTTTAATTTATATATTGATGATGTATTAAGGGATATTGGGAGAAATAATAACTTTATGCCTGTTATTAATAACATACAGATTCCAGGACTACTTTTTGCAGATGATCTAGTTGTAGGTTCAATCACAGTGAATAGTTTAAATCAGTCCTTACAAGCATTAAATAATTACTGTAAAGAATGGAGCCTAAAAGTGAACCAGGACAAGACACAGATCATAGTTTTTTTAAAAAAGGAGGGAAATTGAGCAAATATGAAAAATGGATGAATGAAAATAAAAAAGAGTATAGGGTAGTGAGAGAATGCATTTATTTAGGAGTGAAGTTAGATACTTGTGGTAATTGGGAAAAACAAAAAAAAATTTGCATTGGCAAAAGGAAAAGGGGCTTTATCAGCAACCAGAAACTGCAAATACAAAGTACCTAATATAAATGTTAAATGGCTAGAAAATGTATACAATATGGTAGTTGAAGCAAAGATGTTATATGGGATAGAAGTATGGGGATTAGGAGGAGGTTGGGAAGTCATTGATGAGGTGCATAGAACTTTCAGCAAAGAAATTCTTGGATTACCAAATGCAACTGTTAGGCAAGTAGCACAAATAGAACTGGGAAGGGTAACAAGTAAGGGAAAGATTATGGAGAGGGCACTGAAATACTGGTTTAGAATTTTGAATTTGGAAGAAAGGAACCTGTTGAAACAGTGCCTACTACATCAAGAAAAAAGCTTAAAGAATAAGGGTTGGGCAGACTGTCTCAGAAATAACTTGGAAAGTAGTGGTTTAAGGGAAGTATGGAGGAAAAGAGAAAATAATACACATAATTTTTGGAAACTGGCAAGAAAAAGAT
Organism: Tenodera sinensis; assembly: GCA_030765045.1. NCBI lineage: Eukaryota > Metazoa > Arthropoda > Insecta > Mantodea > Mantidae > Tenodera > Tenodera sinensis. The sequence continues at coordinate 140,870,746 of CM060968.1, forward strand.
TTAACGATATAGAAATACAAAACATATTTAGTGAGATAGCTGAAAAGAGATCCTTAACTTTTTATGTACAAATGAAAAACTCTTGGGGTAGCGAAAAGTATATAGACATGACAGATAAAGAGGAGTGAGAAGGCATTGCATGGATGAAAGCAGGAGTATGGAGATTAAAGGGTCTAAGGAAGAGCATTCCACAAAACCAATGTCCTATATGTGGTGGAAATGAAGACATAGAACATATAATATTTAAATGTATTGGGACTGAAGGTTGGAGAAAAGAATATATTAATAAGAAATGGTTGAATATGAATATAAATAGATCTATAGTTGAAAATACAATAAGAGGGTAGGAAGACTTATATAATGTGAAAAATAATGGATTTGGACAGTAAATAGAGTTGAATAATAAGATATAAGTGCTGGAATAAGTTAGAATTAAGGAATTATTGTAGAATATGAATATGACTGGCAATGAGCCAGGGCTGAACGCCGGTCATATTTACATGTATATAGCTTAGCAATAAATAAATAAAATAAAATATACAACCAATCGGACCACCCTCAACTAATTTACGATTTGGAAAAATGTAGCATAAAAATATTCTAGACAAAAACCAATATTTATAATACACAAACACATAACATGTATTTCACACGTGAAATTTCACTGAAGCTTTATTTCATCAGTCATAACTGGGAATGGTGGTAAAAAGGATAGCAATAGAAAAGTTCTTCGAAGCAAATTACTTTCATAGGAAATACTTCTATTGATTCATTTCAAGAGAAAATAATTTTTCTATGTTTTTTGTGGTTAGACTGCAGTTTTCCAGCAGCAGGATGTCTGATGAACACATTGAAGGTATCTCTCAGCATACATGTACACCCCCAGCAGTCCCAACATTCACCCAATACATTCAAAATATGAAAACAATATTTGTACTAGAAGTAAAGCATATGTAATCACTGTTAACTTCCATACTTATTAACTGCAAAAATAAAGAAAACAAAACTTATTTATCATTGTAATGTGCAAGATCATCTGAGCTTCCTTTGCCAACATTTCTTTTTGTAACATTTCTCAATAGACATTGCTATCTCCATATCTGGGGTTTGCATGTGCTGTCTGTTTACATGCTTTTCTCCAGGAAAAAGCTATAAATTAATAAAAATGTTTCTTGTGAACATTGTTTTGAAGAGCCCTATCCAATGATGAATTATATTTTAGCACCACTCACATTTGGGATGTTAAAGTGATATATCAATGATTCCACTCCTGATCTCAGTATTAAAATCAAGTCCAAGTAAAAATGCACATTTGCTTTAGTTATAAATACCTTTGTCTTAAAAAATTGAATGCTGAATTTTCAAGTAAATTACTTTTACAGGTGGTGTGGTCCACTGTAAGAGATAGTGTTGCACCTTTATAGATCATAGTGTACCTTGGACTAGTTTCTTTATCTCAGAGATGCTGCCACCTAGTGAGACCTACCGAGAACACATGTTGGTTTGTATCGCAGTGTAGTGCCTGTGTGAGTCTGCAGGTTTTAGTATAATGGTTGTGTACAAAAGCAGAAAGCTATTTTTCTCATTTCAGTTGTTTGCGAATTATGTTTTAATTAGTTCACAATGATTATTCTATGAATGTATGTTGAATTTCACATTATTTGGTGAATAAAATGAGCCTACAACTTTTTCATTATATTATAACCTAGCACACAGGTTGCCATATTTATATAGTAGCATACATCCGTGTATCTTGGGCCACAACTGCATCTTGTACCTTGCAGTGGTGGTTCATGGTACAACAGGTTTCAACATTATTTTGTTTGTGTGTGTTTCAGTGCTGGAATAATAGACAAATATATCTTGTAACAGATATGGAAAGAAAAGGGAACCTGTAGATGCAAATGCTTTGAAAGACACCCTTAAAGCAATTAATACTAATGACCCTGAAAAGAAAATGTCATATAGGGAGGCAGCAAAAGTATTGAATGTCAGTTGCTCTAGTCTTACTAGACATTTAAACAAATATTTGGGTTGCAGAGGTGAATGAATATTCAGAACCATCAAGAGACATGGGTCTTCAAAACTGATTGAGAGGCAGAACATAATGAAGAGATGGCCATCTGAAAATGAAGATGAAGTGCCCATTCCCTTTCTATCTGCCAACAACATTGATGGTGCAGATGAAGAATGTATTTACTGCAACAATTCTAAAGAATCTGATTGCAGTGAAGAAAAGTGGTGTACATGCATAAAATGCATGTTGGACACATTATGTTTGTGCTGGGGTTGAAGGCAATGAATAGAAAACTTACTGTTGCGACATTACTTCTGTATGGTCCAATACAGGATGGTTGTCTCTAGGTACATGAGGGTATGGCACCTTGGTCCACAGTGCAGCAACATGTTATTTATTTGTTTGATAGTTTATTTGGCTGAGCTGATATTTTTACCAATTAAGATATGTTTAAAAAGTATAAAACTTCATTATAAGCTAAGAAAAAAGCAAAATATGCTGATTAAATCAAGATTATAATGAAAATTTTAAAAAGTATATTCTAGACGTTCTCAGGCTTCAAGCCAGGTGTAGTGATGAAGAACCACCAATGTTTCAGGGGTGTGAATCTCTCTCAAAACGTTGATGGCTCTTCAACACTACAGTTGGCTTGAAGCCTGAGAATGTCTAAAAGATGTTTGTCACCAGAAAAGCCTCAAATATTATTTTATTTTAAAAAGTGGCTTAAGGTAAAAAACCCCTTTCCTATAGGTACTTCTAGAAGTCCTAGCACTATAATATGAACTAATTCAGTGTCTACCAACCTTGCTGATGGCTTCTGTGGACCTGCAGCAAGAGACAAGGCAGGTGAGGTTAAGTGCATGGAGTCAGGGGGCAAGTGACACATGACAGTGCGCTGCTGATCTGCAGCCTGCTGTAAGTGTCTGTCTAGTTGAATCTCCACAGTCACTAAATAGGCCAGTCTCTCACCTCTCTCATCTTCCTGAATTCAAAAATACCATTTGTGTAGTACCAGATATGTCACAATACTTATCTTACAAATTGGGCTTACTAGATGATTGATGGCAGTGGCAGTGGTGGTGGCGGTGGCAATGGCAGTGGTGGCGGTGGTGGCAGTGGTGGCGGTGGTGATAATTAATAATATTTTATTTATCACAAAACACATACTTGAGCATGTGCTCATAAGTTGGTGACTCAAACATTTAACAATGAAAACTCTGTTATAAACTACATGATTTACAGTTTAAAGGATACATGTTATAAAATCTTTGCTAAAAACTGTAAAATGTATAATTATGGGATAAACAGAATAAATATATAAATAGCTCATCTACCTACAAAGTTTTTCATATATTACTTTGTCAAATTATGAGATCCCAGTTCATCTTTCATATAATCTTTAATTGAATAGTATGCTTTGCTGACAAATGTTTTACAGATCCTTTGAAGGTATTTTGATTATGAATTTCCCTAAAATACTGTGGCAATTTATTATATATTTTAATCCCCATATATGTGGACTCCATTCAAGCATTGCTAGCCTATGTATGCAGTATTTTATGTCCCTTTTCCCTCTCGTGTTGTATTCCTGTTGATGCTGATTGTTTAGAAAGCTGCCATACTTATTGTGGACATATATTACTGTGTTATACATATGCAAACAAGGTTGCACCAGGATTTTTAATGTTTTGAACAGTGGTCTGCAAGAAACTCTGAAACCTGAATGGGTCATTATTCATATTATTTTCTTTTGGATTCTAAAAATACTATCACATCCCGTTGCACTTCCCCATATAGTTATCCCATATGGAAATATTGAGTGACAATAACTGTAGTATATAATTTTTCTTGTTTGAAGGTTTGTAATTTGTGCTAATGAGGACATGTTAAAGCAAGCAGTATTTAGCTTTTTTTTTCTATATAGTTTAATTGGCTAGTCCATTTAAGATGCTCATCTATAAATACTCCTAAAATTTTTGCCTCTTTTGCATTTGAGGATGCTGACAAACTTATTTGTTTATTATTTTCAGTTGAGGTTTTAAATTTTATTATTTTTGTTTCAGTTTTATTTAATTTTAATCCATTATGTGTGAACTGCTTTTTCAGTTGTTTTATAGCTTGATCAAGGTTTGCTTTCAAATGTTCATTATTTGAACCACTTAGAATGACTGTGCTGTTATCAGCATAATATATTGCATGTCTGCTAATTATAAGTGGAAGATCATTTAGTATACTACATAAAGCAGTGGACCAAGTACTGAACCATATGGAACCCCATTTTTAATGTTTTTCCATCTCATGTGCATAGCACCCGCCTTACCTTCCAGTATTAGTTTCTGCCTATAGTTTGCTAAATATGATTTGAACCATAAATTAAATCAAATGAATCATTCAATTATTATTCAGATTATTAAAACTTCAGAAGATGATTAATTAATAAATGAATATAATAAATTACTAATGAATGATAACCATCTTATGGACAATCTGCCAGGATTTAGTTAAACTGGCACCCATTGTTATTTGATACTTTCTTATAAACTGATTATTAAGCACTCTTTAAAAGCATTCAGTATTAATTTCTGAAGTACTGTTACAAATAAACCTTTCACATCTGGCAGCTAAAAGTAAATCTGAGAATAAATTATTCTCATAAAGTAAATATTTCTGTTAAAATATTTTATTTCCTAGGCAATAAACTGGCTAGAAGGTCTGCTGGAAAAATAAAATAAAGTATTAATTACCAATCAAGTGTATTCAAAAGTGCTTTTTAAAGTGTCATCAGTAATAATAGACAGTAATTAAATATTCAGAATGTACTCTGGGCATATTTTAATGCAGTGTATATGACAAGTAATTCCTTTAGAGTGCATTTTTCATAGAATTAGAATTATCACTCAAAAAGGTTCCTTTTATTTTAAAAGAAGATATCATTTATTTTAATAGATACTCCCAGAGCTTTGGCAAGAGTCTTATGTATATATATATAGATTAACTTACATGACCGGGTATGACTCTTACTCCACAGCCCATTGCAGGCAGGCGAAGTGATATTGTAGGATCTTCTCCTTTTCCCTGACTTCTGCATTCCGTTGGGAATCCTCTTGCATACACAATGCCATGGAATGGCTGTGACATCACTATTCTAATATCCATTGTATCTGCTGTGCATGTTGTATTGATTCCTGTAAGAGTTAAAGCTAAATATAAGCACCACGTCTTCTCCAGTGCAAATTCTTTCTCTGTTCTCAAATTCTCTTTAATGCAATAATCCTCAAGCAAATGTTTTCTTGTATTTTATAATTATATAAACAACAAACACAAAAACAATCTTACTGCACACATTATATCCATTTTTCTGTGATAGGAATTTTATTATTATAATTGGTGATTTTAAGTTTTAAGTATATTAATTTTGATTTGCACACACACACACACACACACACACACACACACACACACACACACACACACACACACACACACACATATATATAAGTGCTGATACTTCATCGCAATTACAATATGATAGATAAGCAAATATTGCTTATGAAAATTATTATCATGCATTTATGTTTACAGTGGTGAATGACTTACCTAGAACAGAATTAGGCTTTCTCTTGACATGGTGAATGGCATCAGATCTGATTGCTGCATCATTCTACAAATTAATATTTCGAAAAATAACAACTCATAATGAAGTACACACCATTATAAATGTTTGTTAAATATAGAGTGGCACAAAATAGATGTTAGAAAGTATTTATCTATCATGGTTTACTTGTATGCTGTTGCTCTGAGAAGTTGACAACTCAGTCATCAATGTCTTATTTCATTCAGAATGGAGTCACTAACATTGGAACAGCATGTGTTTATAGTAACAATATTGTAGGAAAATACTGGAAGAAACACCATGGTGAGATGTGTATTCAACAGGACACTTGACCCAAGAATAGCACCATCTAAAATGACCATTTCTTGGTGAGATTACAGTATACTGGGTGGAAGGGAAGTCATTGCATTAATTTAAACCAGTAGTAGATCTTGGTATTTGGAACACACTTTATATCCTACGTTTTTGTCTCTTACCATTTCCTATGGAGATATTTTAGTTTTGTCGAAAACAAAAGCAGATTGTGTGGGTGACACTTTCCCTAGCTCAGTACATAAACAAACTTCCTAACGATGTGCCTTGAGAACATAAATACATACTGCGCCTTGTCCTTCTGTGTTTATTGTGCAAGTGTAGGCCAAAAACAAATGTTAGCTCCCAAAACATTAGGCAAAAACGAAAGTGTCCGACATTTTTACATCCAAAAACCAGGTCAATTCCCTGACCAACCTCAATACAACATTGTTGATATGTTACATGTCTGAAGGAGCTGCTTGGAGTATTCCTTCGCATCTTTTAAGTGATTAATTATTTCGAAACTCTGTGTGATGTCCCATAATTAGTACCAAAGATATGTCAGAAATAAGCTCTTACAAGTAACAAACGGTTATCTTCGTACATTCTCGTGGAATTACGCATCCAATTTGGATCAAAAACTTTATTTTTTCGAAATCAGCTGATCAAAGAACAAAATGCCATTCAACTTTTTTGTTTGCAATGCTTCTATGAAGCACACATTAGAAGGAATGTAATGACTTCTCTTCCACCCTGTATAACAGATGTCAAAGTGTGATGACATTCTTGAATCATCCTCTGATATGGATTTTTTATATTGGTTTCTCTGTTTGTTTACAGGTTGATGAAACTTTTGTAAAGACTGGATCTACACAGGACTCCAGGAAATGCCACTCAGGGTGACCAGCCTCAGTAGTAATCCCAGAGAATGTGGAACAGGTGCAAACTCTGTTCAATAAGGACCCACTACATCAAAAAGACATGCTACACAGCAAATCTAGATATTACAATGGATTCTCCAGAGAATAATGAAAAAGGAACTTCATTTACCCTTACAAAATTCAACTGTACCATTTGTAGTGGCAACCTCACTACAAATAGATAAGTTCACCACACAAGGGCAATTTTGTGACATGTGCTAATATACCACTAATAAAACACACATGTAAATATATAAATAGTTCAAGCATGCGCCATGGCAGCATTAATATATATAATAAATATAAATATAATATAATAAATTACATTCTACCACCAGTATCTTGCACAAAATGGCTGGATCATTACGCAGTGATTACAAGTTGAAATAAAGAGGGCTAGCAGCCAGCAGGCAGTCTCAACTGGCTCCTCGCCTCATATGGTTCACCACATGGGCTACCATTGGTGTCAGTAATCTCCAATCTCCAATTCATCTTTTTATAATGCAATGACCTGTGCAGACCTCCCTTTTCCTCTCCTCCATCCCTCCATCCGTCGAGATCTAGCTTCGCTGGTGGTGCTCAAGTTCAACAGATCTCTCTGCTAGCGTGTCTTGCACGCAGGAGCTTCACCGGCGCTAGCTAGTCCTCTAGACACCCTTGCGAGCAGGTGTGTCAAATACAGCTTGATCCCTCTCAGCCATCTCACACGAGGAAGTGCTCGGGAGAAAGCATGAGGTGGCATATCCAGCTGAGGAGTACTCCTCCATTGTACAACACGCAATCATGGACAACAATAGGTCCACAACATTTATGTTTGCAGGACAGGGACTTGGAGGACATTATGTATTTATGAATGAGATGATTGAGGGCTTTGTAAAATGAAACAGTCAATAAGAAAGATATCTAGTTTAGCGATGAGCACTGTTCACAAGATACTACCCAATGCATCTAGCCAGTGATGAATACAGTCATCTTCCTCCAGAGAGGATATTAAGCTTGATGGAGATGGGGGGTCCGGAATGTTATAGTCATCAAATTTTAGCGATAACATATTTAAAAAAAAATAACAGTATTAATATTTTGAACTGGCTCCTGACATTTAATAAAATTATGCATAACTAAGTTTGTTGTTTTGACACTGTATTTCGGTACTAACGAACTGACGAAGACTGCACATTGCACAAACACATCCTTCTACAGTAGACTATTGACTGACTAACTGTTAAAATAGTAGTGGTACTCATTATTGCTTTTAAAGGAGGTATGACCCGATAGAAAGTCAAGCAAACACTAACGATAATCAAAAAGCTTACCTGCTCTTACCCGTTTTTATGGCAAAACTGATTATTTTTAATAATAAAAGAATACATAATAACAAAAATACAACAGAATGCATTTATTTTGGATTTTAGGCATTCATATTTTTTAAAAAAGCCAGAAAAAGGCAACTTAAAACAGCAGTGTTTCAAGCACAGGGATGTAAATTGTACAGATTCACTTTCAAAAGGATGACAGGTATAACACATTTATAAAGGCATTTGGCCAAGGTTACAGTATTTACTTATTACATTACACCAACCCAGATGATAATTTAAATGCATACATCATCTTGACTTTTAATAATATATACATTTGCAAATAGATATGAACTTCTTGGGGGGAGGGGGACTTTAATTCCTGTGGGGATTTTGTCCCCAGGCCACCCCCTGAATTCATCACTACATTTAGCAGTCTGCAGTTAATGTAATCTGGTCTTTTCTCTCGGTTGAGGGGGAGTAAAATGCATTACTGTGAGCTGAGTTTGGTAGGGGTAATAGAAATTATGACCGGTAAGGTAGTTCCATTTCCCCCTATCTTATCTGTACCACTCCTTGCTTGCTGGCCTTGTCCACCCCTCAAACTATTTACATCATAAGAAGGCATTTTAGTTAATACTATTCTGAAAGAAGTGCTGGGATTGGGTAGTATCTTGCAAACACTGCTGATGAGGCACACTTCCAATGCCTAGGGTGCGTCAACATACAGAACTGGCACCACTAGGACACTGTGAGTCCACCTGTTCATGTTGCTCCTCCACTGTTTTCACAAAGAGTCACTGTTTGGTGCACAATCAATGATAATGCATTATTGGGCCCCTTTCCATTGAGGAACTGTCACAGCAGCCAAATACAGGACTTGTACCATCTGCAGGAAGGCGCCAAGTGCTCTGACACTACCAATTCATATAGAATGGACCATGAAGGACATTCAGAGATCAAGTAATTGCCCTGAAAATCTTACACTACACTGGACATTGTGTAAAATGGCCATCTATTAGCCCTGATTTTAAACCTGTGTGATTGTGGATGTGTGCGTATGTGTATCTTTATGGGGTTATCTAAAGAACAATCTTCAAAGATTTACCTGCAATGCTCCTGAATCTTTGTACTGAAATTTTCAGAGTTATTCATGAAATCGACAATGGTGTTCTTCCAAAAGTCATCATGGAATTCAGTTCAACGCTCTACCCCAGGCATGGGCAAAATTGGCTCAAAAGGGCCACTCCAGTGAAATATATTCTTGCCTCACTCCATTGGCCATCCCTCCCTTTCCTGCTGTTCAGCTTTAACTTTGCTTACAACATGCCTCATTCAGCGGCAAGTATGGCTTTGTCAATATGTCTGTTTCATGAGAGAATTCTTTTGTATGTGGTGCTGTTTTTATAATATGTTGCTTTGTATGCGCTGAGCTATGAGATTCTTTTTCTACCCCAGGTCGTGGTACTAGATGGAATGAACAAACACTCAATGTTACTTCACTATAATATATTACTTTATTAACACTTTTTCTCGGCTCTACACTTAAATTACCTTTCATCGTACCAATTTATATTATATTGATAGCCTTTTCAGTTTTTTAACAACTTTAGAACAAAAGCTTCATGAAAGTTTAGTCAATTTTCTACTCACATCCAAGCGCACTATAAAACACGTCTTCTCATATCAAGCACACAGACGCTATTACCGATTCTAGCACCACTTCACATGATGCTACCTTCTTTTTGTGTACATCCATGTATGCATTCATCAAATAGTTCCCGTATTGTTAGGGAAGTGATCTTTAGCTATTCTCCCTTCGCTTTCAATATTGAACACATATAATTCTTTTATTTATACATATATATTAAATTTAAATATGTTGTCAGCTAATGCTGGATTTCTGACAATGAAGTCATTAATCCTCTTGCTCTCCAATATATTGAAGAGACTTAGCAGTAAATGTAACCACTTTTTAGAGAGCACCATATTTTTATGTTTTGACGGTCACATCGCTCTCTCACAACCCCCAGAATGTCTGGAGGACCACACCTGTCATTGGTTTACGGGTCTCACCGACCTGACCAGGAGAGTTATTAAAATAAATTCACCGACCATATCCTCTGATTACCAATCAGAGGGCGTATTACATGCCATGACAGGTCAGCATGTTAGGGGTTAAGGTTTTATAGAGAAATTAGAGAAATGGAGAGGTTGGAAAAATAGACTCCCTAGCCCTTGGGAATCCTAATAGCATCGGGGTTAGAAGAGAACAAGAGATGACCAAGGTAAGGTCAGATAGAAAAGTAACAGTGAGGAGCAAAACACCAGTAAGTGGAAGTAATGTTCTGCTCAGCTTGGGTAAATATGGAAATATTTATGACGTCTTTAAACAAACTTAATTTTTTGTAACAATGAACAATAGCAACACATTTTCGTTACTCAACTAACTCGTATCTACACCAAAAATAAATTACATTTTCAATAAATATTTACATAAATGATTTTCTTTCGTGGTCTTATAATATTCTGTCTCACATGTTACCTACTAAACAGGAAAGTTTGTTGTTTATTATGCAGATTTCAATTTGCAAATATGTTTTCTAGTGCCTTGCATCTGGCAATGAAGCCATTAGAAATATAAATATAAAGCAAATATAAAGCATTACAATATCAAATGCCACTTTGACAGAAGCATAAAGCAAACTTAGGTGATCTTACAAGTATTTATTTCTGAATACTAGTAGGTACTTGTAAACATGCAAAAAAGACAATATGATTCCACTTTTTAGGGTTTAGTTTATTAGTTTATTTAATGTAAGCTGTTGTGTTTTGGGTTTCAAAGTTTGAACATAATATTGAGTTTAAAGCCAAACAAATTTATTATGTTAATCAATTAGTTTTAAAATATTTTTACGGCTAAATAGCAATGGAACTTTACTGGTTTATGTATTGTGTAAGAGAAACAACTTACTATGCTAATCATAAGTTAGTGTAAGGATATTACATTCATAAGATAAAGGAAGGTTATAAAGTTGAAGAATATGTAATTTCCCTAACTATAGTAGGTGGCTATAATAATTATTGTATGCAAAATATGTTTAATGTAAACAAAACAGTTAATAACAGCACAGTAATTATTACTACTGTGCAGGTGGAATGAACCCACCACTGCATTTGTTGTATCTAAACAACCTTCATCACTTGGCAAGAGAATGTGCGGTAATTAAGGCAAGTTCAAACGCTATTTCTCCTCTTGTGCCCATGCCTGCTCTACACACTCATTGCTGCAGAAGGAACATACTTTTAAAACCTTTTGTATTAAATTTCAGTTTGTTTGGTATAGCATACATGTGAGAGTATGACTCAGTAATCCCTTGTTATGCCTTAGTAAACACAAACTTTCTAACTCCTATTTTGTACCACATTGTTGGTTTACTCTAAATTATTATACCATTTCAGAAGCTCTTACCACATGTTGTGTTTAAATATGCAATGTCTTTGGCTAAACATGTGGATGAAAGAGTAAATGCATTTTTATATTTTAATCAATTTTAAATCTAAGAATACAGTTGTACCTGCTTTATATGTAACCCAGTTCAACGTAAATTGTATTTATATGTAAATTTTTGTAGGTCCTGGAAAAGTGTAATTTAGAAACGTGTTAATACAGCCTTATTTTACATAATGCATTTACATGTAATTCACAGTTATACATATTAAATTTTAGTGAAATACAACTGAGTTTTACAACATTATAATGAGAATATGGCATACACTATCTTAAAGAAAAAAATTTGAGTCATATTTTCCTTATCTCTGTTGACAAAGACACAACCTGAGTGGGTGGCTTTCAGCGCGGCAATGTTGTAGCAACAAACAGAAGTAAACATGAACATTTTTGGTATCTGGTGTTTACTGTTGAAGAGCGGTTTTGTCTTTCAGTTCTCAGTTGGTTTTAATCAAACATGGAAAACAGAAAAAGGAAATGATACACACTAGATCAGAAAGTAAAATTCATATGAGAGGTGGAACTTAATCCACACAAAACCAAAACTAAAATTGCTCATACTTTGGAATTGCTTGCACCATGCTATGTACAGTCATCAGTAACAAAATCAGATGTATGCAATTAATACAAGAAAAGAGAAACAAGCCAAATTAACTCAATTCTTTAAAGGAGGACCAAGTTCAAAATAATGTTTTCTTCATACATATATTTGTTGTTTATAAAATTTTACACACATAGGCCCACTGTAATGACTCTTATACTAACCATTCTTACAAACTCTTATTGCTGTATCTCCTTCATGTTAGTTGAGAAAAACATTTGTACAAATTATCTTATTGCTTATTTCCAGGGCTAGGAAGTTGAGGACAAATACTTTTCTTCCCTAGTGCTTGAAGACGAGGCCCAACATAATATATGTTAATTATGGGTTACTATAGGTCAGAAAATGGAGGATTTTATTTGTCCTTTTTTGCCTTTTTAGCTATTTTTTAAAGGTCCTTTTTTAGAATTTTTATTTTTTATTTTTTGCCTTTTTACCTATGCTTTATTTAAAGGTCCTTTTTAGCATTTTTATTTCATTTAAGGTTTTCTTACGACTTTAACTTCATTTGACTGTCTTTTTTCCTGTTCAACAGAGTCTAGCGTAAATTTCAAATTCTTTTAACTAATACGCACTGCAACTCTGGCTACAGCGGGTAACAGGTGAGAGGAACCTTACTATTGTATTTAAGTCATTAGTACCAACAGAGAACCTAGTAAACCCTCTCTAAATAGCTCCTTATTTTTGATCAGCATCATGACAATGACCTCGACCAGAGGGTAGGAGTGGGTCGGTTGTATTCAGCTTATGTTTCACTGCAGTTTCACAGTGTATGAAATAAATCCAGGTCATATGCTATAAACTAAACCTAGTTAAACATCTTTTCTGCAACAACTTGTATCTGAATTTGGAGCAGAAGTATTTTCTACTGATGGAGGCATTCTTTTCTGCAAATATTGTGAAATGAAAGTTACTGCAGAAAAGTGGTACCATGTTCAGCAGCATATTGGGCATGAGAAACATGAGAGCAGCCTCCCGGGCTCGGAGAAAAGAAAATTACAACTTCTGTTAGGATAAAATGCTAGTGGTTCTAAGTCATCTCCGTTTTACAAAGACCGTTGTAGTACCTTATCACGAATATTGTTAGCAAAGATATGCAATGAATCATCCAAACAGTTTTTGGAATATTATACTAACCGGAACATTCCCGGAACGACAGCTCCATGTCAGTAAATTTACTGGCACGTAAAATAACTCCTGTGGGACGAAATTCCGGTACACCGGCGACACTGGTAATTGATAGCATCATAAAAAACAAAAATAAAAATAATATAATTGTAACATTCCCAATGAGTCTACCCTCCAGAAGGATTATGTGCACCACTGCTATGAAGACACTATAGAATACATTTGTGCCTACATTGCGGATAAATCAATATTTGTGTCTGTTGATGAATCCAGCGATTAAGTGGGTTGTTCCATTGCAAATGTGATTGTTGGTATGTTAGAGGAAGACAAAGTAAGGAAACTATTTCTTCTCGCAATGGAAATCCTGGAGAGAGTTAATTACCAAACTATTTGTCATCCAAAGTAGACAGAAATACATAGGCTATAGCTAGAAAATTCAAAATATACAATTCATTTGTCATACAAATATCTTAAACATATGGCATTTTAATCAAAATTGTGAGCCATTTTCAAGAAAATCAAAATTTTTGAAAAATTGTTCATATAAAGGGTAGTTTAGGGTGGGACTATTTTCTTCAAAATCTTCATGTAGTATCCTTGAAAGGCATTAAACTTAAATACCAACTTTGGTTTTTAGCCAACTTTTCATTTTTGAGTTATACTGTCCACAGACACACACACACGCGCACACACACACACACACACACACACACACACACACACACACACACACACACACACACACACACACACACACACGCACACACACACACAGACCTTTTTCTAAAAGTGCTTTTTTTGGATTTAGGGGGTCTCAAAATATATATTTCCAGTGAAATCTCGACATCAAATTTTTGGGTGGAATACAATAGTTCTGTCTACTTACCAGTAGAGAAAGTAATAATGTGATATATTATCAAAACCTCAGCTCTAAGTAATTCTGAGCTCCATGCCAGCGTTCCTGCACAAGGTGAGTAATGACTTGCATCCAACCTTTCATATAAAATTTTCATTCGTCAAGAAGTAACGCGTGACCTGTACAAGTAATCTTCCCTCTTCCCCTTGATAAATCTATAAATCAGGTTCAACTGTGTTTAGCTAAACTCAAGTCAGATAAGGTTAAAATATCTGACTGTTTTAGAAAAAGAAGGATCCAAATGATAAGTGACATGCAGGGTTCGAATCAATGGCAGATGCGGAGGGGGGATTTGCCCCTCTCATTAAATAATTTTCCTGGCTTATCAAAGCAGAATTCCTTCCCTGCCAGAGAAGTACTTTTTCTTGTTACTGTAAGTATTTACTGTTACTGTTCTTTGAAAATAGAAGACACGGAGCACTTTCAATACACACTGTACACGGTATGTGTGCGAGCTGTGAGTAAGAAAAAGTATCATTTTGCCAGTAATCTAAACAATAAACAACTGTCAGGTTCATTAGTTGGGTTGGCATTCAGACTCACAATTCCACAATTCTGTGCCAGCAATGACAATTGTAGCTTGCAGTATTTAGTTCAGTTTTTTGCAACTTACTGTTCTATTGTTCATCAGCATGGATAAATTTGTGACAATGAAGTGAAAAGTTACAGAGATAATGACAGTGATGTATTCCAGTTTGAATCTGAAGCTTCAACTTTGAGTAATATTAATTTTACAGCTTTTCAGTTAAAAACTGGAAGTGACATGTGGTAGCAAAAATAGTGAAAATAAGTGCATTACACTAATTGGGGGAAATGTAGACAAGCCTAGATTTGAAAAATTGAAAACAAATTGCCCCTAACCTTGATCAATCAGTTTTGGGAGAGTTATATGCCGATATTGTTCAAAAACACAAAATCATGTGCTCTTAAAGACAGTAAAATGCACATTGCTGCTGCTGCTCCTATGCTTTCTGTATATAGCACACCAATGCTTACCACTGGTATTACTACCACTGTCATAAATATAACACAAATTTAAGTTCCCCACCCCCCTCATCAGAAAGTCTGATTCAAACACTGGTTATGTGCCAATATATAGGTATGTACTTAATTATTTAAAGTCTCATGCAAGCACAAGCAACTCACCAAATGAATGAGCAAGATACACAACCATAGTGGACCTTCTCTGTAAGCCATCCCTGAAACACAAAATAAACATTTCAGAACTGTCTAGGATTACTGGTTCAACACTTTCTGCAAACAGAAAATTGTCATTAAACTTAAAACAAAGCAAAAATTGTGAGAAATTTGCCCTAAAAACTGTCATTACGTAATACTTCAGTTATTTTAAACCTTAATACATAAACAATTTTTTTAAACCCTCTCCATAGCTTTATCCCAAGCTTTTTCATTTTGAAAGCTTAAAATAAGATTAAACCCCTAAGAAACGTGTGAAAAGAAAATTGTATTGACCTCTACCTCTACTAAAAAATGTGATTGCAAAACTTTCTGATAGTCCTTTGGCATTATTTAATATTTATTGCTTCTTCATTATATTAAAATACAAATAATTAGCTCAAAATCTCTCATATTTCTGCCACTAATTCTCATAAGCAAAGAACTTTACATTACATTTGTACTGACTTTCTAAACTTAGTATGCAAATCAAAATGATAAGCAATTCTTATCCTTTGGCAGAGCTTGCTTACTCGGTAGAGCACCTGTCTGGCCTCAGGTTCGATTCCTGGCTGGAAGGGTGGGAATTTTTCTTTAACTAGGATTATTCCCCATCTTTCCTAGAGTTTGCAAGTGTGAATGTGAGTGTGAATTTAATGTAATAAGTTAGACCAAAGTAATAGAAACCCGAAGTTCAAAATCATCTTTGAGTGGACACCATTGCTGTTGAGCAATTGTTCCAAGAGGTTATTAATTAATATTGTTATTAATACATTAATAACAACACAGTCTGTGCATGAAGCATTCTCAGACAGAACTTTAGCTTTATGATTATTTATTTCTGCCCATATTTCAAGGTATCTTTTTGAAGACCTTGTATTTAATAGATTTCCTTTTTAACAGTAGAGAAAAATCTTCTAAAGACACCACTCTATGTGGGAGGTGGGTTTTTATCAACTAAAAACTCTTACTTCCTGTCATAAATGATGGCATCTTTTGGAACTGCTGGAGGCATTACTTCAAGAGTCGGTGACTCTATAGTCTATAGTGTTCCTTTTTCCTGTTTGCTTTCGTCAATTTAAGTTATCTCTCTTTGGATTCACTGTCATTTTCATATCATAAACATGTTCCTCCAGTGTATCTTATAGATAGAACATACAGCAGCTGCAGCAGTGGCATAAATAACGGGCCTGCAGACCCTGCAGCATGGCAGGGAATGGAAGAACATTTTTGATGATGCATCAATAGTTCCTGATTTACCAAGAAAATCCTCTACTGCTGCATTTTGACTGATTGCAGGACATGATTGCTTAAATAAACATTTTCACAATTGGAATAGTGGCATTTCTGAATTTAAGAAATGAACCTGGACATGGAACATTTAAAAAATTATTAATACCTTGTAACTTTTGAAACTCTGACATCAAAATATTGGGAAGCACGATGGAGAATGATTTCATTACTAACTCCTGAGCATTAGACACATGTGTGTGTACGCATGCACGCACGCACGCACACACACATGCCACACACACACGCGCACACACACACACACACACACACAATTGCCAGTGAAGAGGCCTGTTTCCAAACTAAACAAAAAGTAAAAACTGGCAAGCTCTTGGAGAGAAAACGGTTGGTGAAGTGCATAATTTGATTTTTGGATGCATCAGAAAACATTTATTAGGGATATTGGCACAATTATATAAAATATATGTAAGAAATATAAGCATATTGTTGAACTAGGTACATACCAACAAGTAAGAAAGTACAGTTGATGAAGACATGCTAGTATCTAATAATAATGATGATGATCACCATAATCATAACAACAATCACAACCATTATCATCGTCGTCGATATCATCTTCACCACCACCACACCGCCACTACCACTGCCACCGCCACCGCCATCATCATCGTCATCGTCATCATCATCAGGTATTCTTAGCAACTATCTTTACAGTTTTATTTACTTTTTTGCAAAATGCAATTACCCATATTTATGTTCAATTAGTACCTGTTCTTAAAATGGTTTCTTTAGGTATGTACATTCTTGTGTTCTAAAGCCTACCGGGAAGTGCATCTGAATGAAGTCAAACTTTCAGAAGCTGTAATTTTGTTACCTCAGTGAAACAAATGCTCTTCACTGGAATAGGAAGAAATACAGCATTATTAAGTGTAGTGGGACAATGATATAACATCCTGTGAAAAGCTAATTGTCCTTTTAATTTGTGGGCTATTAAATTCAAGGTCCACCAAGCTTATATAACATAAGTTATGTATATGACACACTGCAGTCTTATAGAAGATAGGATTACACACAAGGTGACAGCGCCAGAGATGATTTACCCAACCAAATGCAAAGTAGTGGATTTAGAGGAAAATTATGCTGCTAAACAGAAATTCAGGCTCTTAATGCATGGAATTTTCATCAATGCTTGCTCATAGAATTAAATTGGAACTTTACATCAATAGACAAGAATTTCATTTCATTGAAAATACATGCTTATAACTCCAAAATAAAAAGTTGGTTAAGTATCCAAGTTGGTATTTGAGTTCACTGTCTTCCAACGATGCAAACTAAATATTTTCAAGAAAGTCCATCCACCTGTACCCTTCACATGGAAAACAGTTTCTATACTTTTTATCTTTTCAAAATGGGATCTAATGATTTTGATTAAAATACTATGTTTGACATTTTCATGACAAATAAAATACATATGTTATAGTTTGTGGGAATAACCTGTAAAGTCCTCTTTAGGCTGATAGACTTTGTATAATTTATAAACCGTGAGAGATAGCCTAAATCTTACTTCATAAAAAATGTATACTTCATTAAAGAACAGTATGTCAAGTAAATATTTGTGGCATTAAGCATTTTAGAGATATTTTCTGTTCATCTAAACTCACACTTTTTTCAAGTGGTAAATCATTATTCTTTTCTTCATGGTCATATATAGAGCATGGTGCGCCATGGCCGAGTGGTTAGACTGCTTGACTCTTACTAAAGCAACCTGGGTTAGATCCCAGGCGTCCACATGTGGGATGTGTGGTGGTTACACCAACACAAGGGTGGGGTCTCTGATTTTCCATGCCATCATTCCACCAATTGCTTTATCATCATCTTTCCTATTGTCTTCATTTGCATCTTCATCATCAAGTTATAAACCATTTTGGTTTGTTCTGCCTTCATATTACTTGGTCTCTTCGCCTCTTCCCACATCCCGTTTGCCTCTTGGTTTGTACCTGAGAATCACTTCAGGTGTATGTGAGTCCTCTATTCTCTCTACATGCTCTCTCCAATCCCATCGTCCTATCATCTTTCACCATCGTTTCATGTCATCCACTTCTTCACTCTCACACCAGGCTTTGGACCGATCACCCATCCTTCTTCCTCTGTACGATCAGCTCTGGTTATAAAGACTCAGGGCGCTGATCATGTCCCACTCTCCATCACTGGACCCCACTCATGACACCTTTGGATGATTGAAAGGGTGATAATGGAGCAATTTGTGGAATGAATGGTGGGGGAAACTGGAGTAAACCCGCCCAGAAGCCGCTTCGTCCACCACAGATACCACATGCGTATCCCACCTAGGTGGTAGGCGAGCGGTCTAACCACTCAGCCTCAGGGAAGGATGAGGAATAATCCTCACTGGAGTAAAATTCCTACCCCTTGCCGGGAATCGAACCCGGGACTCCTTGCACAGCAGGCAGGTGCTCTACCAACTGCGCTACAGGTCCATTTCAAAGTCAACTTTTTAATTCTTTTTAATGAGTTAGGTCATATCGGACCATGACTGAAATGGGTGAAATGATAAAGGGTAAAGGGTACAGACACAGAGGGGACACCTCGCTCACTTCGACCTACACAGATCTATTGTGGCTACCACCCCCTAGAGGCAGAGAGCCGAAGGTGCCACACAGGGTTACAGTTAGGCAGGCCACAGAGACGCGCGGAAGTCCCTAACAAGTGCTGAGATCTCTTCATTCCGACGCCAGGTCCCGCCAAGCAGCCATTGCACCGCAGGTCTGGTGTTGCACTGAGCGTCCCCCCGGCCAAACGTCACCTAGCTCCGAGAACAGCAGTTATCATGCGCAGTCATCCGCGCCATCTGCCCCGCACCGCCAACACTACACGCCTGAAAGTACACCTGAAAGATGATAAGGAAATGGAATAAAGGGAAATGACGGAAAGGAAATCGTGGTATAAAATAATCCACCCCAGTATTCGCCTAAGTGACATGGGGAAACCATGAGAAAACCCATGTCAGAGTGCGCGGCCACGAGGATCGAATCCACGACCTCCCGAGTACGCGCCACAGACGTTACCGCCTGAACCATCCCGTTCGGTTGGTGAAATGGTGCTCAGTTGAGACCGGAGTCCATAGATCTAAGAGCTACCGACTCATGTTTCAGGATAAGAGAAAACCCAGGAAAAATCTAACCGGGTAACTCATCCTACCAAGATTTGAACTTGGTATCTCTTGAATGTGAAGCAATCTCGCTACGACCACGCCACAGAGGTGGGCTTTTTAAAACTGGGCTACCGCTTTTGCCTACTTTATCCTTCTTATATCTACAACAACTATGAAATGCGTAAAGATGGCTCATGTCGATTATCCAGAAGTAGGCGTATTTGTAAGAAGAGGGAGTAGAGAATATCATGTGAATGCAACACAGAGGAATAGTTAATCCTCATTCCATAAATTAAAGTACTCCTTGTCCCTTGTTCTCCTAACCAAAGTGGAGCCCAACTCAATTTTATCTCATGCCACGTACACTTTCTTCAGAAGACAGTCTGGGGATGATATTTCGAAACACTAGGGCAGGGGGGTTAGGGGGCACGCCTCAATATGTATAGAAAATTTTAAACTTTATGTAGTGTGAGTTCAGACCCTAGTTCAAAATGTCCAGTCAAAGTCCTGCTAAAATCACTGTTTCCATGGGGGAATGAAATCGATTTGAGCCCAATTGCATTCTCAATAGGATATGCGTTTCCATGTTGAATTCAACCCGTATTGAGATTGATTTGGATACACAAGAATCAAGCATAAATAATTCAAGTTTTTTATGTTGGTCACCTGGTTTATGTTGGCGAACCTGTAAAAATGTTTGCGTATTTTGAATACCTAGGTTTTGAGGTTTTTTGGGAAGAATATACTGCAAAAGTGAGTGACTGAGGACTGAGTGAGTGATTGAGTGAGCGAGTGACTGAGTGAGTGACTTAGTGAGTGACTGTGAGTGACTTAGTGAATGACTGTGAGTATGTGAGCGAGTGACTGGGTGAGTGAGTGACTGAGTGAGTGAGTGAGTTAGTTGGGTTTAAGGGTCCGTCGACAGCTAGTACATTTGGGCCCATGTTGCGAGATTATAAAAACAATAAAAGTGGCTTTGTTGTGTTTTATTACATCATTTTCACTAGGAAAACAAAATGACGAACGAGCAGCGTGTTACGAGTACAGTAGAAGTTACCATATTTGGCGGATTCAAATAAATTTCCATGCAACAAAATTTCGATCCGGATCCAAGGATTCAGTTCTATCTGAATCCGCATTTCCGTGCAGTATTCAATCCGGAATGAGAACTCAAATCGATTTGAATTCCTCATGGAAACGCAGTGATTGTTCCCTTGTAGTCCAGGTGCTCTGCTGAACAGCTGCAGATAGATAAAGTATTTACCTGCCAATGGTGAGATAGGAAAATTGCTAACCAACCAACAGTAGACAGTTCCCAGTAGAAAGATTTACAACAAAGGTTCCGTGATTTAAGAGTCTAAGAACGCAGTACTATAATTATGCGGCGGTCACGCCCCCGCTTCATTTAACATCCCAGGCCATGGCGTGTTTTTCCATAGCATTGTTACGGAACACAGAAACTATGCAAGTATACCGTAACGTTAAACGTTGTTGTTTTACTAACGGGAAGTCTGCTCCGGAAGTGACCGCCCTCAGATGTCCATCCACACGTTAGTCTGATAATAACACTGCCATCTAAGGCAGGAACGTGTCGGTGTTTCAGGATTCGCTAACCATACTTAAATCTGAGTTCAAAAAATCTTTGCTCGAGTCTCCTGACTCCAGCACATACGAAACTGCATCTGGCAGTAAACGTGTAGTTCAAGTGACACTGAAAGCTTTAAGAAAATCAAGCAGGGATTCGCTTTAAGGCAACGTATCTATGAAAATTAAAAAAATATCCAGTTTTCTTCTGATTGCTTTGCATTTTTTCCACACACTCAGAACATTAAATATACAGTGTACACAAATTTTCAAAGTTCTATGTCAAACCGAGTTTAAATTATTAATATATTTATTTACTAGTAAATCACTTTCTGATGTGCTAATGTGAAAATTACCCTTGGACCCTATAGTTTATTGTATTTCTCACGAAAGTTTTAAATATTCCGAAACTGACACAAATAACAAGAAATATCTCTGAAATGGTTCACTCTACACAAAAATGTACTCAGGCATAAATTGTGTGTTTTAGGAAGATCTAGGTACATTTTCGTGTAGTAAGACTTCGTCTCTCTCTTACGGCTTACTAGTTATTCAAAGGTCATCAGAGTAAACAGGACTACATAGGCTATAGCGAGAAAATTCAAAATATACATTTCATTTCTCATACAAATATGTTAAACATATGACATTTTAATCAAAATCGTTAGAGCCATTTTAAAGAAAATAATTTATTTCCAAAAATGTTCCATTTAAAGGGTCATTTAGGTTGGAGGAACTTTCTTCAAAATCTTTGTGTCGCTTCCTTGAAAGACATTAAACTTAAATACTAACTTCGGTTTTTAACCGACTTTTCGTTTTTGAGTTATGCTGTCCACAGACACACACACACATACATGCACACAGACCTTTTTCTAAAAATGCTTTTTTTTTTTTAATTCAGGGGGTGTCAAAACATATTTGCGGTGAAATCTCCACATCGAATTTTTGAGTTGAATACAATACTTCCCCTACTTACCAGTAGATCTCTTTTGAATTCGCTGTGCCAAATACAAATTGTTGCTTTAGATGGGACTTCTTCGTCATACGCATTTATCTAGATGCTAATGATTTAAAGTCGTAAATAATCAAAGCCCTGAAGTAGTCAAATACATTGTTGGGTGAACACAAAGCCTTTAAATGTTAATTAATACTATTAAATCGAGCTGGCTACACGGCAATCCACTTGCAAATCATTAGAAAGTAGCTCTCAGTATAAACAAAATTCATTTGTTTTTAGAAGCTTGACGTTTTAAACATTTTCGTGTCGCCCTTGTACATGTTATTTTGCTATCCCAAATAGGAACATTTAAGATAAGGACGAAAATATTTAATTAAATAATTCTGAATTATTCGAAAACATAATTTGAAACTTGCCATCCAACGGCAAGAATTTCGGACCATTAATCATAGGCATGTTGTGGAATAAAAATGTTCAGAATAATTAAATAGGAAATTTTCAACAAATGTAATGGCTTTGCTTCAGGAATTGGTGTCATCTCGAAAATCATGTCGTTTGGCTATAGGTATTAGGATATGTTGCCATAGGATATTCGTGCATGACTGACTTTTTAACTTCATTCTAAAGATGAAAGTGTATGTTACTTTTTTCTGCTTGTAATTATTACACTCACATATAATATCTCTAATGCTTCCAGAAAAAGCAACAGGCCATATAAAGTTTGTTAAAGGGATTCGAAATAGTGATTATCGTGATTTTTCCGTTTACCTTTTTACTTTCTCTACTACGTAAAGTAGAAGAAATATTGTATTCCACCCAAAAATCCTATGTCCAGATTTCACCAAAAGTATATGTTTTGAGGCCCCCTGAGTAAAAAAAAAAGAATTTTTAGAAAAAGCTCCGCGCGCGCGCGCGCGTGTGTCTGTCTGTCTGTCTGTGTGGACAGCATAACTCAAAACGAAAAGCCGTGAAAAACCTAAAAACCTAAGTTGGTATTTAAGTTTAATATCTTTCAACGATGCGACACAAAGATTTTGAAGAAAATTCCTCCAACCTAAACTACCCTTTAAATGGAAAAATTTTGGAAAATTTTGATTTTCTTGAAAATGGCTGTAACGATTTTGATTAAAATGTCATATGTTTCAGATATTTTTATGACAAATGTAATGTGTATCTTGAATTTTCTGACTATAGCCCATGAAGTTCTGTTTACTCTGGATGCCTTTGGCATAACTGGTAAACCGTAAGAGAAAGACCAAATCTTACTATACAAAAAATGTAAATCTGACTAAAATACACAATTTATGTCTATAATTTTTTAGAATGAACTATTTCGGAGATAGGTTTTGTTATTTGTGAGTTTTGGAACATTTGTACTTCTGTGAAATGGAACATCGTTATTCGTTTTTTTATATGTTAACCGTGCAAAGAGAATGGAGTTGCAAAGCTTTAAAACATTTGACTATCGCTCACAGCCTACTGTATTCTAATATTCCCCTTGTACCTACAAGAAGATAAACAATAAGATAATTTGTACAAATGTTTATCTCAACTAACACGCAGAAGATATAGGAATAAGAGTTTGTAAGGATGGTTAGTGCAAGAGTAGAGAAAGTCATGTGAGTGCAACACAACAGATTTTTAAAGTTTGAATTCACACTCTCATTCATAGTTCCAGAATATTCTTGGCTGAAGAAAAATTCTTACTACTCCTGCCAGGAATCGAACCCGAGACCCCTTGCACAGCAGGTAGGTGCTCTGCCGACTGAGCTAGGGGGCCAGCTACTGGAAGATTTTGAAAGATTCTGTATAGCACAACTATGAGCTCCGTTTAAATTTTATATTGAACAGCAATTTCTAAAGAATTATAATTTTCCACACAAACGCCTATTATTGTAAAAATTAATTATTATAAAAGTGCTCAAACTTTTATCAGCCATGTTTACCTAATAAGCCTTGTCGTATGATAGTATTTTTAACTTAAAGCAGACTATAGAATAAAAACAGGTTGGTAAAACTGTACTCCAAGTGACCCGTTGATGACATCATTAGTTCATCCGTGGTCCACATGACGCAATATAATTATTTACAAGTGAAAGAGCAGTTCCTTGGGTACTCACCGCAGTGGCCGACCGCAAACATGTGCATCATTCCATTGTTTCTCTATGGCTTATCTATGTTAGCTGGAGGAAGCATTGTATTTCTCTAAAAAATTCTACTTCCTTCGAGACTTCTCTTACATTATGGGCCAAACGAAGACTAAAAAATTCTGATGTGTGATCTTTACAAATCATTCTTTAAAACACTTATTCTTCTATCATACTAATCGAGATATGCATTTCTAGAAATGATTTTATTACAATTTCATTGTAGATACAATGTGATTAGGTGAATACAGCAGACTTTAAGCGAAAGTCAAACATTTTAATAGCTGGTCCCTATGTGACGGCTCTAAAATTCCATTCTTTTTGCATGGCTAGGATAAAAAATCTGATGTGTTGCACTCACATGACTTTCTCTACTCTTGTACTAACCATTCTTACAAACTCTTATTCTTACATCGACTTCATATTAGTTGACAAACATTTGCAGAAATTATCTTATTGCTTATTTCGTAGTAGCTACAAGGGGAATATGGGAATACAGTAGGCTTTGAGCAACAGTCAAATCTTTTAAAGCTTTCAAATTCCGTTCTCTTTGCACGGTTAAAATAAAAAAATTAATGACGATGCTATACTTGACAGAAGTAGTTGTCCAAAACTAACCCAAATAACAAAGCATACCTCCGAAATGGTTCGGCCTAAAAAAAAGTATTTGGACATATATTGTGCATTTTAGCAAGATCTACATTTCTTTATGGTATTAACAATTTTTGTTCCATTTTTTGCTAGAAATTGCTCAGTAAAGTGTTGGCCTTTAGTTTGCTTCTGTGTATTGCTACATTAGAATAAACCTCAGGTAACATTGGTCCTAAGTTGTAAATTGTACATATGAATGATATTCTTAAGTTTCCTGCTTGATTGCTGTTGCTTTTATTAATTAGTGTGTATTATTATGTTCTTGAATATTTTATCAGAAATAAACATAAGTATTTGATAAGAATAATTGGGACTCTTCTTCATGAAGCACTCAATTAGAATTGGATAAATGTTATCAAATTTTAATTGAGTCTCATGTACTCTTATGCTTCATAAAACAAATATTGTATTTCATCACATAATTGTCACACTTTTTTTGCTTTCTTCATAAAGTAAAAATACAGAGTGCAACCGCATGTGAAAATAAGTTATTTAAGAATGGCTGTATTAACTTTCAGCACTCAGTGTATGGTAACAGGAGTAAGAGCAAGTCTAACCATATTGAAGCACAGCCATGTTAAGTTGTTTCCAGTTGAAAAGAGAGAAGAGGGGAAACAAAAGTGACACTAATACCACAATGCAAATGCCTACTCCAGTAAATAAATTTTTAAAAGAAATGTGACTAGATTTGTTGAAGCAAGACTCATCTATTATTCACTAAAACATTCAAAACATTCACCCTAATGGCAACTTAGAATGGCAAGTACTTAAGTCCTGGAATTTAAGGTTTTTTAGTTAAGTTTCCATATATCAGACAGTCAACAGTTTTGAGTACATTAGAACAATCAATTATTATTGATTGGCCTCAGGGGTCCCCGTCTAGGGGATATGTGAATGGCGACCACAAGGTACCCAAGCTGAGCAGAACATTACTCCCACTTACTGGTGTTTTGCTCCTCACTGTAAATTTTCTATCTGACCTTACCTTGGTCATCTCTTGTTCTCTTCCGACCCCGATGCTATTAGGGTTCCCGAGGGCTAGGGAGTCTATTTCTCCAACCTCTCCATTTCTCTATAAAATCTTAACCCCTAACATGCTGACCTGTCATGGCATGTAATATGTCCTCTGATTGGTAATCAAAGGATATGGTCGGTGAATTTATTTTGATAATTCTCCCGGTCAGGTCGGTGAGACCCGTAAACCAACGACAGGTGTGGTCCTCCAGACATTCTGGGGGTTGTGAGAGAGCGATGTGACCGCCAAAACATAAAAATATTGTGCTCTCTAAAAAACGGTTACTATTACTGCTATTGCTCTCTTCAATATCATTGTGAAAAATATTGGAGAGCAAGAGGATTAATGACTTCATTGTCAGAAATCCAGCATTAGCTAACAACAACACATTTCTTTATAGTAAGGTTTGGTCTATCTCTTACGGCTTACCAGTTATGCTAAAGTCGTCCAGAGTAAAAGAGTAAATACGACTACAGGGGCTATAGTCAGAAAATCCAAGAGATACATTTCATTTGTCATAAAATATCTCAAACATATGAAATGTTAATCAAAATCGTTAGAGCCATTTTCAAGAAGATCAAAATTTTCGAAAAATGTTCCATGTAAAGGGTAGTTCAGGGTGGAGCACTTTTCTTCAAAATCTTCGTGTCGCATCCTTGAAAGACATTAAACTTGAATACCAATTTTGGCCTTTAACCGACTTTTCGTTTTTGGGTTATGCGGTACACACACACACACACACACACACACACACACACACACACACACACACACACACACACACACACTAACAATGCTGCTTTTTTATTCAGGGGGGCCTCAAAACATATTTCCGGTGAAATCTCGACATCGAATTTTTGGATGGAATACAATAGTTCTCCTAGTTACCAGCAGAGAAATTAAAAAAAAAATGCGTCCATCCTGGTATCGAACCCGGGACTTCTGGATTTCGTAGCTAAGCACGCTAACCACTGGACCACAGAAGCAGTCAGAGTTATGTTGCTGAGTGGATGACTAATACGCATTAATCTGAGGGAGAGAAACATACTCTCGACAAATGACAGGCGACTATCCATCCCACTGTCGGTCGGGTGGGGCGGGTAACTTCACAACGGTAGGTTGGTATAAGAACAGTTGTAATTGAGGTAAGTTTTTGACGTGGAATTGCACGGACCAACAGCCAGACGGGTGACCAGCGAGGCTGGCGTGAATCTCCGTGGGCCTCGGTGACCAGGTAACGGTCGGTGGGTCGGTCTCCCTGAGAATACAGTGAGTGACACTGTTTCTGAACACTGCTGCTCCCCAAACACAATGGAACTGCTGAGGTCCAAGGCAACTAGGATGCTAATTACCTACGTGAGGCACACAATGAGAGAGGATGGTCCTACGTGCTCAACGAACAAACACCAACTAGTGAAAGTGGAATTTATTGACGTTCGAGATGAGTCTAATGGATGACTAATGCTAGACTGCAAAGTTTTATTTGATGTCATAAGTTCATAGGCCTTCCTGTTTATCATATTGTTATCTGCTACTAGGCAAACAACTTTAAATCCTATTCTTTCTAACAAGTTCAGAATATCAAATATGAATGACTTCAACTGTTCACTTGTCATGTGAATAACCGGTATAATGGCCACAACATCTAAATATTTAGATAAAAGTGAGGAGACCATAAACACTTGTGCTGTCTTAGCACATTTTTCAGCATCATTACTACTACTGCCATAAATTTCTCCACCCTTAAATGACAGTCGAGGTTGTATATAAATCTCATCCATTATCAGTGATACCAACAGTTCATGTGGTTTTAAGTGTTTAATTCTGTTCTCCAAATATGAGCTACTTTCTAGTGACAATTCATAAGATGAAATTAATTTTTGCAAGGTACGTGGGTGTGGCAAAATCAATAAATCACATTTTCTCAAAGCATTATATGCAGATGGAGAGTGAACATAAAGTGTCGATGATAGTACCATACTTTTGTTGCCATATTGCCTGTTATTTTTTGGAGTTTGTGACAGACTCAATTGTTCTACAATAAATCTAATGTGCTCATTTTCATCATAAGCAGGCAAAGACTGTAGTAGTTCAATAGCAGAGTCCAATTTATCTTTTGTTGAAGACATTGTTACATTGCTGTTTTCAATTTCTGACATGATTTTGTCCAAAGCATTTAAAGAATTTAATTGCTTTATTGCACTTTTAGTACTAGGCAAACGAATATTATTCACATTAATTTCAATAGACAAATCTTCTTTCACAGTCAGAAAGGATTTAACACAAGGAATTCCATTGGTGGTACCCAATAAACAAATAAGAATATTTCCCTGGTCCTTAATTATTGTCCATTTACTGGAATGTATTTGTCTCGAATTTAGGTATGAAATAACATCATTCATACTATTAACTGAGTCACGTTCATTGTATTCTTTATTTGACTCAATACTTTCACGAATAGCCTGGGCCAGATTTTCATCTTCTACGTCAACCAGACGTTTAACTTTTGGAAGTGTCTTAGAACAGTAAGCTGGTGTATTTGGAAATATAGTAGGCACTGCATTTTCTCTAAGTTTTGGTATTTTCCTTTGATATTCCAACTCTTCCCCTTTTACTGTAACAACTTTATCTATTCTTATTATATAAGATTCTTCAAAATGTTTTTCACAGACCATTGGATTTTTCAATTTTGAAAAATCAGTTGGAATATTTCTTAGCCAAGCCCTACGAAGATTTTCATCTTTTGGCAGTGAGAATACTGAATGACTTTCTGCTTGACTGTCGTAATTAGTTCTACATCCAAACACACTACAACGTCGACCCATATTGTTCAATTCTTTTCTACACCTAAAACAAAACAGAAGTAGAATTACATACCTTTCAGTACCGGCATCACCATATAACAAAATAGGTTATGGATTCTTGAATAACTTCACTGAAGAATTAAGCATTTCTTAAATCACTTAAAATGACATACTATAAATGAAAATACTAATTTTAATTTAATAGTTCAACTATAACAAGTAGAACTTACGAAAACCAGGCGAAAAGCTGTTCAATTACTCAAAAGATACCGTTAAAACTTTGAGCGAATAGCACGTGTATATAATTCTCTTACTACAGCAAGAAAACTACTGCAAAACGAATTTTTATACTTTACACCGTTTACAAATAAACACAGTCACAAACACAATCACTTAACAGCATATACCACCACTAATTCACTTTCAATTAAGCAAAATTAACACGTGTTAGCAATAACTCACAACACTGGTAGCCATGTTTGTATGTTCATAGGTTCCCCTGTATCAGCTGATTGATTCGTTTCTGGGCCTTCTATACCGTGGGCCTCGGTGACCAGGTAACGGTCGGTGGGTCGGTCTCCCTGAGAATACAGTGAGTGACACTGTTTCTGAACACTGCTGCTCCCCAAACACAATGGAACTGCTGAGGTCCAAGGCAACTAGGATGCTAATTACCTACGTGAGGCACACAATGAGAGAGGATGGTCCTACGTGCTCAACGAACAAACACCAACTAGTGAAAGTGGAATTTATTGACGTTTGTTTGCTAAGACATAATAAGGAAGACACCGTGGGTTCATGTTTACACACTTTTTACTATTTCCTGCTTGCATAGAATATTATAGGCTTTTTATTTATCTTATGTCCCTTTAGCAAACACTCTCCTTTCTACAAAGCACATTAGTATGGTTTCCATCACACTTAAAATGAATTGTCATAGGTTGAAGTATTTTGTATTACTGAATTAAATTTAGTCCCTAATACTTAATTTGGCAAGAAAGAAATGTTTATGAAGGTCTGCATTATTATGCCGATGTCCCACGGTCATCGTACAATACTGTGTACAACAAAAGTGCATCGTGAGATGTCGAGCGTTGGCCTATTTTTTGTATCCAACCTGTTTGTATACAATGCGATTGAGTTGCATCTAATTTTTTTTCATCTAATAACTTGAAAATAACCAATCAGCGTGTGTGACGTAAAAAAGAGTAATTGGAGCCAAATACAAGCGGCAGAAATGAAATAGACATCTCAGAGCAGTAAAAGGATGAACAAGACTAGATCACATTGGAAATAAAGGAAAGAATTAGACATATTTTCGTTAAAAGAAAAGATACAAGTAAATAGAGAAAAATGCAAAGTCATCTGCAAAGAATGGATAACTCTCGCATTCCATTATAATCGTACACATATTCACCTTCTGCTTACAGACCAATAGGAAGACCAGTAAAAACATGGGAAGAAGTATAAGGCCGGAACAGGAGAATTCTCCTAAGTCATGAACAATTCTTGTTGTTGATGGTGGTGATGGTGGTGATGATGGTGGTGATGATGGTGGTGATGATGATGGTGATGATGATGGTGGCGGTGATGATGGTGATGATGATTGTGATGATGATGGTGATGATGATGGTGGCGGTGGTGGTGGTGATGATGATGGTGGTGATGGTGATGATGATGGTGGCGGTGGTGGTGGTGATGATGATTGTGATGATGATGATGGTGCTGGTGGCGGTGGTGGTGGTGATGATGATTGTGATGATGATGATGGTGCTGGTGGTGGTGATGGTGATGATGATTGTGATGATGATGATGATGATGATGATTATGGTGCTGGTGGTGGTGATGATGATTGTGATGATGATGGTGCTGGTGGCGGTGGTGATGGTGATGATGATTGTGATGATGATGATGGTGCTGGTGGTGGTGATGGTGGTGATGATTGTGATGATGATGATGGTGCTGGTGGTGGTGGTGATGGTGATGATGATTGTGATGATGATGATGGTGCTGGTGGTGGTGATGGTGGTGATGATTGTGATGATGATGATGGTGCTGGTGGCGGTGGTGATGGTGATGATGATTGTGATGATGATGATGGTGCTGGCGGTGGTGGTGGTGATGATGATTGTGATGATGATGATGGTGCTGGTGGCGGTGGTGGTGGTGATGATGATTGTGATGATGATGATGGTGCTGGTGGTGGTGATGGTGATGATGATTGTGATGATGATGATGATGATGATTATGGTGCTGGTGGTGGTGATGATGATTGTGATGATGATGGTGCTGGTGGCGGTGGTGATGGTGATGATGATTGCGATGATGATGATGGTGGTGGTGGTGATGATGATGGTGATGATGATGATGGTGATGATGATTGTGATGGTGATGGTGGTGGTGATGATGATGGTGGCGGTGATGATGGTGATGATGGTGGCGGTGGTGGTGGTGATAATGATTGTGATGATGATGGTGATGATGATGGTGATGATGATGGTGGCGGTGATGATGGTAATGATGATTGTGATGATGATGGTGGTGGTGGTGGTGATGGTGATGATTGTGATGATGATGGTGCTGGTGGTGGTGATGGTGATGATGATTGTGGTGATGATGGTCATGATGATTGTGGTGATGATGGTGATGATGATGATGAACGACGACATCCTTTAGCAAGCTGGTAGACTTCATTTTGAAAATAAAATCGTTGTTCAAACACGGAGAAATACAGTTTCAGATGACTACTGCTGAAGCAAATGAACAGCAGATTATGAAAACCACGACCAAACTTCCTCTTATCATTCAACCTTAATTCTTGAGCAACTGGTGTTGCTTGAAGGCTGGCAGTAGGTATACTACCACTTCCCAGCGCCGTGAAAGCCTCCAGTCTTACTGGTACATGAATGTCTCAGAGAAGAACTCATTGAACTTCATAAGGCATTTAATTAGATTCATCTTTTGAAAATCTGTCAGAAGTGCATGAAGTGGCACGATCAAAATTCATAAATATTCACAAACTGTCAAGAAGCTTAACAGATAGGAGAATCAATTGTTTTTAATGCCGAGCTGCACCACTGAAAAGAGTTCTTAAACTGATCTGTTTACTGGATTTGTACCTACAAACGAACACCGACTTCATTCGTGTGATTCATATACCGCACACCTCCAAGGCGGTCTCAGTAACACTCAAAAGGCAACACAGAAAAATCTGATGTGTTGCACTCACATGACTTTCTCTACTCTTGTACTAACCATTCTTACAAACTCTTATTCCTATATCTTCTTCGTGTTAGTTAAGATAAACATTTGTACAAATTATCTTATTGCTTATTTCCTTGTAGGTGCAAGGGGAATATGGAAATACAGTACGCTTTGAGCGATAGTCAAATCTTTTAAACCTTACAAATCCCATTCTCTTTGCACGGCTAAGATATAAAACATGAATAACGATGTTCCATTTGACAGACATGTAAGTTCTCCAAACTCACACAAATAACAAGGAATATCTCCGAAATAGTTCACACAACAAAAAATTTGTTTGGACAGAAATTGTGTGTTTTAGCAAGATCAGTTTTGGTCTAGTAAGATTTGATATATCTCTTACGGTTTACCAATTATCCAGAATAAACAGGACTACATGGGGTACAGCTAGAAAACTCAAAATATTCGTACATTTCATTTGTCATAAAAATATCTTAAATATATGGCGTTTTAATCAAAATCGTTAGAGCCATTTTCGAGAAAATAAAAGTATTCGAAAAACTTTCCATGTAAAGGGTAGTTTAGGGTGGAACTATTTTCTTCAAAATCTTCGTGTCGCATCCTTGAAAGACATTAAACTTAAACACCAACTTTGGTTTTTAACCAACTTCTCGTTTTTGACTAATGCTGTCACCACGCGCGCGCGTACACACACACACACACACACACACACACACACACACACACACACACACACACACACACAGAGAGAGAGAGAGAGAGAGAGAGAGAGAGAGAGAGACTATAAATATGTAATATAAAAACTGGTTATTTTAACAAAACACGGCTATTAATATTATTATTGGTAAGCTTGCAGCATTTAAGGAAAATCGAATTGTAGGCTAAAACGTTAATCTATCCAAGCATACTTAAAACGCATGACAGAGATAATAGTACTGCACCTCTCGACCTTTCGATGACCTCTTGAGTTGTCTTTGAATGAATGGGCTGTTACGCTTTTCTGCTTGTGCAGTCCCTGAGCTAGATGACTGACCAGGAACAAGCACCAAGCACCTGGTGGACAGATTGCCAGCGCGTGTTTGTTGTGGGAGGCATCAGCTGGCTTACGGGATTCCATGTTCTTCACGGTCTTCTACAAACTTTGGGTCAATACCGTCTTGTCCTCCGACAGAGTACAGCATTGCACTTTGAGAAAGGGGAGAGCAACTTGAAGTCCAGTTACCTATTCTACATACTGGAAAATACAGACTCTAGAGGCGTAAACCTGCTTTCTCTGTTTTCATAAACTTGCAGCCTGAGCGATACCAGTCTGTCTATATAATTTTCTGCAATTTAACACTGGAGAGTAATTAAACCGAGAGTGATGTTTTGGCGATCAAATTGGAATAAAACTAACATAATGCAAATCTCTACACATTTCTTAAAATGTGTAAGTCAATTTGCAAATGAAAGCTACAGAAAGGAATAAAATAAGGCTATAAGATAGCATCCATACACACACGCGCGCGCGCACGCGGATCTTTTTCTAAAAATCTGATGTGTTGCACTCACATGACTTTCTCTACTCTTGCACTAACTATTCTTACAAACTCTTATTCCTATATCTTCTCCATGTTAGTTGAGATAAACATTTGTACAAATTATCTTATTGCTTATTTCCTTGTAGGTACAAGGGGAATATGGGAATACAGTAGACTTTGAGCAATAGTAAATCGTTTTAGCTTTGTGATCCCGTTCTCTTTGCACGCTGGATTTTAACCGACTTTTCGTTTTTGAGTTATACTTGTCCAGACTGACTGACTGACTGACTGACTGACAGACAGACAGACAGGCGGACAGAGCAGACCAGACACACATGCGCGCGTGAGGACCTTTTTCTAAAAATGCTTTTTTTTATTCAGGGGGTCTCAAGACATTTATTTC
The DNA here is from genome assembly GCA_030765045.1 of Tenodera sinensis. NCBI lineage: Eukaryota > Metazoa > Arthropoda > Insecta > Mantodea > Mantidae > Tenodera > Tenodera sinensis. The sequence continues at coordinate 140,904,944 of CM060968.1, forward strand.
CGATAAAATCTCGACATCGAATTTTCGGATGGAATACGATACTTCCTCTACTTACTAGTAGAGAAAGTAAAAATTATTTTAGAATTGTTTTCAACAAATACATTTCTAAGCTCATCGTCACATATTTTAAGCACTAATGATGATTTCAAATCGTAAAAAGTCATAGCCTAGAAACGTTTTCCATTCAAATTCATTTTTGAGTGGACACAAATTCTCTAAATGATGGCAATTAACAAACTATTAGAGTAAATGGAACAAACTACGTGGTAAACAAATCTAAAAAGATCAGAAATAGCAGTCAAATGTTAACACGTTTCATTTGTTTTTAGGAACATGGTATGTCGCCCTTGTGTCAGGACTCTTATTCTTTCTTCAGTTGGAGAAGTAAATATACGAGACAGGTAATGAGTTATTCTGGAAGTCATTAAATTGGGCAACGAAAGTTTGAAAGCAAAGGAAGGTCGACTTTCCAGCTAACACGCATCAGGAAATCCGTGGTATGAAACTTAATTATAGGAAGCGTAGCTATATTTCTCTGAAAGAGGAAGATGCGATGTGTGAAGGAAGAGTTTCTCTCTTAAAAGCAGCTCTAATGAGAACAACTGAATCATACAATTAAAGCGGATTGTTTCCAATGTCGGATAACAGCGGTGTAAAAAGCAACCAAGTTTTGAAACTATTGCACATTAGTAATGGAGGTTAGAGAATGCGGGAATAACGGAACATTACTAAGATGAACAAGAAACAGTTTATGAATACTTACTTGAGAGACTGCTCTTTTGAAGGGGGAAAACTTCGCAAGTTTTTCTTTGTATTTGCATAGATGAGCATCAGCATATGAGGAAGTCAAACAATACAACCATATACTAGTATCACAAGCAAGCCAGGGGTACATACACACACACAGACACACATGCACACATGCACACACCGTTTACATTGATGTATAGCGTCTTTCAAAAGTCACTCCGAACTTTAAACCGCTATGAATGTTTTAATATTTGAGGCTGGACAAAAACAAAAGATGGGCAAACAACAGGGCTTGGTTGTCTTTTGTTTTTTCTTCAGTTCACGGTTACCACGAAGCTTTGTTGAATAAAACATTAACACTTTTATTCATACTGCTATAAGAATTTGTAAGTTACAACTCATGGCTCTATCACTATGATACAATAGAGCTGATTCAGTGCTATTATGAAAGCAAGAAGAAGTTTTGTCAGTCCGAGAAAATACAGAACTCTTAACAATTTAAGAGTAGACCCATGTTCCATGTAATTAGGGGATTTAACCAGGAAGTTTGAGGAAACTGTTCTGTTGCTGATAAGAGGAAACCTGGAAGGCAAAAGGTAATCAGTGACGTCAGTTGCTGAGGTGCTTCATGCAAATGATGACGTAAATAGATACAATAATTATGCACAGGTATCGAGGTAACCAGATGAGCAATGCCACAGTTTGGAGAATTCTAAGAAAATATCTTAACCTGTATCCATGTTAACTAAAACCAATGTTTGCACTCAAACAAAGCAACAAGTGAGACAGATTTGACGTTGCTTTATTTGTACTAGCAGAGATTCAAATTAATAATGATTGACAGGACAATGTTTTTTGGACAAAGCATACTTTTTTATAAACGGTGGAGTTAACACACATGATTGCAGAATTTGGTTAGAAAATGACCCTCAAATTTTAATTCCAAAAGGTCTTCTTAATTTGAAATTTACTGTATGGTGTGGCATCGATTCACAATTTATCATTGGCTCTTATTTCTTCAAAGAAGCAGCAATGAAATAAGACAGAGTGTTGCTGCAAATGTGAGCGTGGCGTGCTGCAGAACTTCGAGTGGTGTGCGTTGAACAAAAGAACAGAGGACATCTCAAAGTTTGAGGTGACTATTGAAAAACCCTGTATGAAAGAGCCAGTGATTACATTGGTAATCCAACATTGGCCTGACTATAGCTGATGTATGGAATATGTCAAGATGCTATGGGATCTCTCTCTCTCTCTCTCTCTCTCTCTCTCTCTCTCTCTCTCTCTCGGGAATGCTTTTATTCCATACCTACCCCCAGTTGAAACATATCATATTGAGACTATCCTTCGCTACTGAGGCTTTTTCCAGGTTTCCCTAGCTCTCATGAATGGACAAATATCGAGAAGTAAACTAAATTTAAGTCTTGAAAATTTCCTTCCCATAATTTATCTTCCAATCATAATTACATTGTACGTACCGTCAGTGTTTGGACTTAAGTTCAGAATATATCCCTGGCAGTTATGAGGACTGACAAAACTCGGGATGGTGCCGACAGGATTTTGTCTACAGCCCTCCCGTTCAAGACTTCATGCCTTAATGACCTCGGCTACCCTTGTCATGTGTAGCTATGCGTTTCGATGGAGTTGCGATAGTTTGAAATACGTTTAATTTGTAAAGCTTAAAAGTAGATTATATTTTTTTTAAATCCGATGAGAAATAGAAACCTAATCATACAATAAACGCCAGCTTAATCATTACGTCATCGAGCAATTATTTAGAATTGGGCTCAATAAGGTTTCAGCCACCACCCTGGATTATATTATGGTTGCATTCCCCTTCTAATAATATACGTATTGAATAAAAATATAAAAGAAACGCTTCACCGAGCGGGATGTCTGTGGCCGGCATTCCGGAGGTCGCAGGTTCGATCCCCGTGGCCGCGCACTCTGACATGGGTTTTTCCGTGGTCTCCCCGTGTCACTTAGGCACATGCTGGGGTGCATTAATCTCTTCTCCAAGGATTTCTTTCCCTTCATTTTTCATTTCCCTCCCTGGTCACTTTTCAGGTTTGGTTAGTTGTGGAGTACGTTCCAGTGACTGAGGACAGATGGCATAGTTGATTGCCCACTGGAACCTCTTCATTGGCCCTCCCTGGAAGCTGTTGCCCAGGTCGCAAGAGTCGCCTCGTTGCCCTCTCCCTGGGTAGAGGAAACACTGCGGTTGTGCGCCAGGTGTCAATATCTGTAACTGTTAGGGACTTCTGTACGTCTTTGGGCTTCGCTGACTCCGCTCTCTGACAAGCCTACGGTCTCACTTCGCCTCAACTCTTCCCCCTTGGGGTTGGTAGCCCGCAATAGATTAATGTCAGGGTCGTGGTGGCTCGAGGATTGCCCCCTCCGTTACAACACACACACACACACACACACACACACACACACACACACACACACACACACACACACACACACACACACACACACACACACACACACACACACACACACACACAGTTCCAAAACTGTTTTTTTTTTATTCAAGGGGTCTCAAAACATATTTCCGGTGAAATCTCGACATCGAATTTTTGGGTGGAGTACAAGCAGCAGAGAAAGTAAAAAGGGTAAGTATAGAAAACGCATGGCTTTGCACTAATGTACGTAATAACTGAGGGAGACGGTGAATACGCGGGTACCATGTGATTGACACTTTCTAATTTGTGGTGTGGGATACCGGCGCGGCGAGACATCGCTGGAGGTTTGCGGCGAGGTACCGTTCTGTGCACCAGGTCCTCTGCTGCTTATAGCGGTAATATCCACTTAACAGAACTGCCCCTCCCTCCCTCTCTCCCACCGCAGATGCATGATATTCGCGACACCAAACAGGTACACGTTACCAAGGGCTCCCGTCCATTTCAGTCAAACAAATTTGTTTCAGTAATTATAATATGTGTTTTGAGACCCCCTAAATAAAAATAAGCATTTTTAGAAAAAGGTCCGCCCGCGCGTGTTTGTGTGTGTGTGTGTGTGTGTGTGTGTGTGTGTGTGTGTGTGTGTGTGTGTGTGTGTGTGTGTGTGTGTGTCAGTCTGTGGACAGCATAACTAAAAAACGAAAAGTCAGCTAAAATGAAATTTGGTATTTAAGTTTAATGTATTCCAAGGATGCGATTTATGAGCTGTTCAAAAGTCTACAGTGTAAACAGGTCTGCATAGGCTATGGCCAGGAAATTCAAGATAATTTTATTTGCCATACAAATATCTTGAACATGTGTGATTTTAATCAAAATCCTCTGAGCCATTTTGAAGAAAATCAAAATTTTCAAAACATTTTCTATGTAAATTGTAGTTTAGGGTGTCGCATCCTTGAACTATATTAAACTTATATACCAAATTTGGTTTTTAACCGAAGTTTTTGAGTTGTGCTGTTCACAGACTGACAGACACACATGCGCGCGCGGACCTTTTCTAAAAATGGTTTTTTGGATTGAGAGGTCCTCAAAACATATTTCCTGTGAAATCTCGACATCGAATTTTTGGGTGAAATACAATACTTCCTCTACTTACTAGTAAAGAAAGTAAAAATACGTTTTGGTGGGTTCAGAAGGTCGCAAAAGTTAAATTTCCGGTGAAATCTCGATATCGAAATGTTTGAGTTGCTACTCCTTTTGAAATTTCGATATCGAATTTTGGGTTGCTACTCCTCTACTCGTAAGTATTGTCCACGATCGTTTTGCCAGAAAATATCGTGTTCACTGGCGTTGGTTTGCATCTCTTTGCAACAGAAGACAAACGAATGCTGCTGATTGCACTGAATACCTGATCGTTTGGAATCGCCTTGCAGTCACGGAGTAGTTATGCAATAACAACAAACAGCACGTGACAAAAGTAAAATTACTACACGGAAAGCAAAATGTATCGTATGTGTGCTCGTTTGGATGAACTGAAGCGAAAACAAGGTGAAGGTGAGGGGCACCGGTAACGGTAACGCAACATCCAGGAATGCTCCAGGGGTAACCAAAAAACACGAGCCGGAACACGTGTATTGCAGGTTACTGATGATAAAACGTCTGAGGGGTGTTCTGCTCTTTGGAGGGGAAAGGGGGAACAGTAGCATATGGCAACTCACGATGTTGCGATTAAACATAACAGTCGACACATAACAATTATGTCAGTCACTTAAACCATTACAGGGGTTAGAATATACGTAACAATCAAGTTTGTAGGTTCGTAAAGAATGTGACATTAATGTAAATTAATACACAGAAAAAATAATTTTGGTATGCTGATATTCAGTTAGCTGCCCTTATTTAAAGAACCCTCATTTCTAATGAGGTTAAACTTATAATAAAAAATAAAAATAAAAAAAATAAAAAAATAAAAAAACAAACAGTATTTCTGACAAAATGAGCGGATTATCTTTTCAAAATTCTAATTTTATAATTAAAATTGCTGTTTATACACTATTTTAAAAAATAAGTCAAATTTTTGTAATACATAACAATTTCTGGGATGTGTGTAAAATATGGTAAAATTGCTCCACTCATTTTATATTTCATTTGATGTTTTAGCAGCTCAGAAAATTTGAGCTTCCTAAATGCGAGAGTTTTGGAGAAAATGGTACCTTTATGTAGAAAATTATACCGTACGGGAAAATTTAAAAAAATCTAAAACATCAGAAAAGGGCGTAGTAGATCCAGGGTGTTATTTAAATGCGATTTTGATAACTGTAAAATATACAACCCACATATTCTCAAACAATGGAGATTTCAATAGTGAAAAGAAAAAAAGGCTACCTGTTTTACCTCAGAAACTACAATGTGACCTTAAAATACATTATTTATTTCAAATAACTTTTTGTGGCTTAACCATTTCCGAGATTTTCTTGTTATTAGAATTACTTCTTCACTTTTTGATGGGGCCATCATTCAGCTGTTTCTCAGGATTCCATTGAAAGAATATGTGATTTGAATGCCAGCATGCAGCAACTCGCCTTTTAAAGGTTTAGACTAGACATAGGCAAAATCGGTTCAACTCTGCAACTCCACTGAAACGCGTTCTTGCCTCACTCCACCGGCCATCCTTCCCACTATGGTTCAGCTTCCGACACGTCTCATTCAGTGGCGAGTATGTTTTCGTCTGTTTCATGAAGAGTGATAAGGATAATATGGCTGGCCCCCTAGTTTAGTCGGTAGAGTACCTGCCTGCTGTGCAAGGGGTCCTGGATTGGATTCCCAACTGGGGGTGGGAATTTTTCTTTAACTATGATTATTCTCCATCCTCCCTAGAGTCTGGAGGTATTAATGGGAGCGTGAATGTATGTGTGAATTTAACGTAATAAGTTAATGCAAAGTAATATGAGCCCAAGTAAAAAAAAAAAAAAAAAACCACACACACACACCGTTAAACGAGTGATCACCATTGCTGTTGAGCAATTGTTCCAAGAGGTTAAAAGACGCCGATTTGATCTTTGATGTTAAAGGCGACAGATAAATGGAACATTAAAAACATTTTATGCAATCCTGGCATTAAAACTATTGCCAGAAAGTGAATCACGTAATTATCATAGCAACAAGACAGCGATGACATCACCACCATAATATACTTTTCTCTAATGTACCTTTAAGAAAACCTGAAATCATCACTCTCACAAGTGCAGTAACATTTAAACACAACAATCCTCTCAAAATCACCATCCACAAAACTTCTCATATTTTTTCGTAAACAACTTTTGATTTTTCTGGAATAAATACACTCAGCTTTCTTGGCTTCGTTCAAAACGCCATACTGAATAGAATCCATCTTTAAAACGCTTTATCATTACCTTTTATTTCCCTCTATAAGTGCTGAAACAAATGAAACATCTGCTTAGCAACCATTTTACGTCATACATGTGTGATCTGTGATACATTATAATTTTTCATGCAGCAAATTTATTATTTTTACGTATTTGAATGTTAAATGACATAAAACATTGTATGTAACATGTGCATAATCTTTTCACTGTGACACTTGTAAACACATACACATACTCGTGTCACAATCAGACAGATTACACACTAATTACATAAATAACTATACATGCATTGTGTTTTTGGTAGGATTTGTGTTATAATTCTTCTTCCTTTACTACTGTATTTCTAATTCTAATACTGTTACTCTTGTTGCTAGATCTCCCACAAGGCTTACAGTTGTGTGATGTTTTATCTTACAGGTAAGGAGGTTTTTACGATACTAGTAATGTTTTCCTATCGATGATGAAACAGCTCTCAGTTGAAAGCTATAAAGTGAAAAGCAACGGGACAGAACTAAGGCACCTATATATGCAGAAGGAAGATGCACACTCAGTTTAAAACAACGATGATGTAAGTGTCCTAACAGGTTTTGCTTCTAACATATAATAGACGAATTGACACTTCTTGTTTATGCCGTTTTATTTTGCCTGGGGCTGAGCAAACAAAGTTATAGCGGTAATTGTACACATATATCTTCGGTGGCAAAGCAATAAAGGGCGTTTTTACACCTGAGTATTATTTTATCGCTTTTATTTCGAATTCTAAACATTTCCATCATAATTAACAAAATAGTAGCGTTTCTATCGCTTTGTTCGATAACAGTTCGATAAATGGAAGTACATTTTGTATAATTTCGCCAATTTTTGAAAAGAGTATAGCCCCTTTTAGTAAAAGCATTCTTATTTTCTCTGTATCTACTATCTAAAACTTCGATGTCTAAATTTCACTGGAAATGTTTCAGAGTACTCTGAATAACCAAAAAAACAAAAAATCTGATGTGTTGCACTCACAAGACTTTCTCTATTCTTGTACTAACCATTCTTACAAACTCTTATTCCTATATCTTCTTCGTGTTAGTTGAGATAAACATTTGCAGATACAAGGGGAGTATGGGAATACAGTAGGCTTTGAGCAATAGCCAAATCTTTTAAAGCTGGTCGTTATATGAAGGCAGTGAAATTCGGTCCTCTTTGCGCGGCCAAGATACAAAAAAGTGAATAACAACCTTCCATTTGAGAAAAGTATAAGTATTGCAAAACTCACACACATAACAAGGAATATCTCAGAAATGGCTCACTCTACAAAAAAAGTTTATTTGGACATAAATTGTGTGATTTAGCAAGATCTACTTTTTTTGTATAGATAGTAAGACTTTGTCTATCTCTTACGGTTTTGCAGTTATTTAAAAGTCACACAGAGTAAACAGGGCTACATAGGCTATATCCAGAAAATTCAAAATATACATTTCATTTGTCATAAAAATATCTTAAACATATCATTTAATCAAAATCGTTAGAGCCATTTTCAAGAAACTCAGAATGTTCAAAATATTTTCCATGTAAAGGATAATTTAGGGTGGAGCTATGTTCTTCAAAATCTTCGTGTCGCATCCTTGAAATATATTAAACTTAAATAACTTTGGTTTTTAACCGACTTTTCGTTTTTGAGTTATGCTGTCCACAGACTGACAGACACACACACACACACACACACACACACACACACACACACACACACACACACACACACACACACACACACACACACACACATAGGGGCACACATACACATGGACCTTTTTCTAAAAATGCTTCTTTTGGATTCAGGGGGCCTCAAAACATAAACTTCCGATGAAATCTCGACATTGAATTTTTGGGTGGAATACAATACTTCCTCTACTTCAGGTAGAGGAGAAAGTAAAGATGGAACAGCTATACCAGCGGAATTAAGCAATGTTTGCAGATTACTGGTGATCTCTGTATAGTGATCTCCAGAACTCACGAGAGGAAAGCCAAAATACAAAGAGCTCATGAAACTGCCACATGATTCTCTTCAGCCCCAACCACTTGCCAGGGGTTCTTTCACAATTTAGAACTCTTGAAATTGACATTCATAAAGAAATTCAACTGAACTTCAAATGGTGTTCGCACGTTTAATTAAAATGCATCGTTTTCTCTAAACCTTTTTCTTCTTTACTGATTACCCTTCCCTTATGTAGGACTTACACCCCATAGGACTTACAAGCCTGTGTCTAGGGTCAGACGTCAGATAGTGAGGAAGAGGATGATATGAAATATAGGTGAAATGGATGAATGGAAAGGTGATGATGGAGCAATTGGTGGAATGAGTGACCGAGGAAACCGGAGAACCAGGGAAAAACCCGCCCTGACGCCGCTTCGCCCGCCACGAATACCACATGCGGGGTCTCTGGGATTGAACCCGGGCCGTCTAGATGGTAGGCGAAGGATCTAACTGCTTGGCCATGGCGCCGCGTTTTCTCTTAATCTCTTAAAATAAAATATTTCAATGTGTTGTGAATAACGAAAACCAGAGCTAATAAATGTTCTCTTTGTCATATTCCGTTTTCTTCTACTTTGTTTACTAGTAAGTAGAGGAAGTACTGTATTTCACACAAAAATTTGATGTCGAGATTTCACCGGAAATATATGTCTTGAGGCCCCCTGAATAAAAAAAAAAAGTATTTTTAGAAAAAGGTCCATGTGTGTATCTGTCAGTCTGTGGACGGCATAACTCAAAAACGAAGAGTCGGTGAAAAACCAAAGTTGGTATTTAAGTTTAATTTCATTCAAGGATGTGACACAAAGATTTTGAAGAAAATTACTCCACCCTAAACTAACCTTTACATGGGAAATTTTTCGAAAATTTTGAGTTTCTTGAAAACGGCTCCAACGATTTTGATTAAATGATATGTTTAAGATATTTTTATGACAAATTAAATGTATATTTTGAGTTTTCTGGCTATAGCATACTTCGAGGCCGCAATGATCAAGTTCTCGACGGGCCCTTAAACCCGATACACTCACTCACTCAGCATATGTAGTACTGTTTACTCTGGATGACTTTTGAATAACTCGTAAACCGTAAGAGATACACAAAATGTTACTATACAAAAAATGTATATCTCGCTAAAACACAAGTTATGTGTTTTATATATATATTTGTGGAGTAAACCATTTCGGAGATATTACTTGTTATTTGGGTGAGTTTTGGGAAAAAAACGTTCATCAAATAGAAGAACATGTTTCATTTTCTATATGTTCGCCGTGTAAAGAGAACAGAATTTGAAGGCTTTAAAAGATTTGACTATCGCTCAAAGCCTACTGTATTCCCATATTCCCCTTGTACCTACAAGGAAATAAGCAATAAGATAATTTGTACAAATGTTTATCTAAACTAACATGAAGATATAGGAATAAGAGTTTGTAAGAATGGTTAGTACAAGAGTAGAGAAAGTCATGTGAGTGCAACACATCAGTTTTTTTCAGCCCAAAATTAGTAAGATTTCTAGACTGATATTTGTCACAGAGCGAAACTTCGGGTGTAGAACTAGACGCTTTTATCTTGGTATTAATAACCCCAACAAGCTTTGAGGCTACCTATTTCTGTTCTTGGAAAAGAATACTTTGGTTAAGGGTGTAAGATTGCGGTGTAGCGGAACGAGCTGGTAGACAGAAATAAACACCAAGGTGACCGACACACCTCTTTGACAAGGTGGAAAGGTGAAAAAGATTCTTTCCGAAGAAGCAATGGACAGGAAGTCACATCCATAAAGTAGTTCAAAAGACAGCAAAGCGTGGAAATGTTCCGATACTGGAGCTATGGAAGCATATCGACTAATGACCAAAGTGCGTGAACACAGTTTTTGTAAATGGCCCTCGTTTTCCTATCGCGCGGTCGCTCGTTCACGACTACAATTTTTCTCTTTGTTTTATCGTTTCCTTTGAAACACCCGACAGTTGTATTTTTGTTGCGGAAAGTTCCTCTCTAAAGCGTTCAGTGTTTTTGAAGAGCTTAACCACTGATGCAGATAAATATTTCCTCAGGGACCACAAAATATGTTTCCCTCCCTGATGCTAACTTCGCTTTGTTGGGTACATGTTCTAGTACATGTCTAAAGCTCAGAGCATTGGGAACAAGGACAGTATTGACAACTTTAGTAGAGGTTCTTAATAACCAAATCTTTTATTTACATCCAAATAGCATTTAAGGGTAAATAGAGAGAAGCCCTCCTCCTTCTGAATGACATTTGTGTAATTAAACCACAAGAAATAGACAAAATGTTACTACATAAAAATTTAGATGTTGTTTAAATACAATTTCTGATTTTTGTAGACTAAATCATTTGTTAGATATTTCTTGTTAGTGGTTTTGAATTTTCAAGGAAACTGAAGAACTAATCAAACATTGCGCAAAAGATATAGAACTGGAAATAAATGCAGAGAAAATTGTCTATATGAATACACCCAAAACAAAAATAAGAGATAATGAAAACTAAAATATTGCGATTAATTCTAATGAATATAATCAATACAATGAATTTAAATATTTAGGAATACTGGTTACGTGGGATAGTGACAGCAGTAAGGATATAAAAGCCAGGATCACTGTAGGGAATAGATGTTTATGTGCAATATCGACAATGTTTAAAACAAGACATCTTTCCAAACAGTAAAAGCTACAAATTTACAATACAACAATTAAACCTATAGCTGCGAGGCGTGGACCATGACAGAGCAAATGATACAACTTAAACGATGGGAGGAAATGTGCTAAGAAAGATTTACGGTCCAATTAAGGACCAAAATGGTTGGAGAATTCGTGGTAACCTAGAGTTAGAAAGGTCTATCATTCGCCAATATTGTATCGTGTATAAAACAGAAGATTTCAATGGACTGGCCATCTGATAAGGATAGATGACACCAAAAGTGTTAAGAGGATTTTCAGTAGTAAATTGGAAGGGAGAAGATACAGAGGTTGGACAAGGTTGATATGGATGGATTGTGTCGAGCAGGATTTGACAGTTTTGGGAATAAGGAGATGGAGGAACATGGCGGAAGACCGAATTAAGTGGACTGTCATTCTGAAGGAGGCGTTAGCTAGACCGTAAGAGCTGTTTCGCCCAACAAGAAGGTTTGCATTTTCAAATACTTATACTTTTATCAACTGGAATGCCATTCGCTTCTTTTCTTCTTCTTTTTCTCGTGGTCGTACAAAGAGCACCGAATTTCAAAGCCATCTTATGGCGACAAGCTCTTTAAAAGCCTGACTGTTGCTTTGCCCACTGTATCCGACAACGAAATATGTAAATGTGAACTTAAAGTTCTGAAAGAAATATATAGAATATGGTTTCATAAGATCAATGTGTATAGAAGTGAAAAAGAAAGTCATAAATACACCACATCAGGTTTTCTTTTCTGCTGTAGCTTTTAGTTGAGCATTTACACTTGGACACTGTATAAAACAAATATTTGAAACTCTTCACGGAACACACTGGCCTGCAGTCAGTGGTCAAAATACTGGCTTCTTGTTTTAAGGGCCCAGGGTTCGATTCCTGCTTGTGTGGCAACTAGCATTATTCCATAACTGTAAAATTGGTAGCATGAATGCAGGACAAAATGAACGCATTTTCAGTGTTCAAGTAATAAAACTAGTGTTTATTTTACCTGATGTAAAACGAATTACGAATGCCCATGTTCGTGGTAGCTGGAAGCTTTTGGGATGTTTCTTGTTCTCAAAAGACGAATAACGGGTAACTAAGCTCTACCCATACCAGAGTCATTAGAGCATCATTTCATGACCTACCCTATTAAACGACATTAAAAAGCATCACACGAGTTTCCCAAGTCAAAGCCGCCGATATTATCTTAATAGCTAATGGCAGTCGTATAAATATGTAACAAAACGGCAATTCGACGAATCCCACTTCTGACACCAGTATGATAAAATGACAAGTCCAGCTCCATGGACCTCGGTAATTAATTCATTATTTTGTTGTTTAACGACGCTGTCAATTGCCAGGATCACACCAGCGTCGCCGGTGTGTCGCAATTTTGTCCCGCAGCAGTTCTTTTACATGCCAGTAAATCTACTGACATGGAGCTGTCTTTTTTAAGCAAACTTAAAAACCATCGGTCTGGGCCGGATTTGAACCCGCGACCTTGGGATCAGTAGGCCAGCGTCTAACCATGGACCTCGGGCTCATTTGAGCATCGTTTCACCCGTTTCATTCATTCACCGTCCGATATGACATTACGTTGGAGGACGTTAATTAAAAAAAAACAGTCCAGTTACTTTTCTATCACTTTATTTTTCTTCTAAACTTTTCCACAAAAACACAGTTATCTTCTATTGACGTTAACACAGACTGCAGTCTCATAACTATTTTCTTCTCGTAGCCTTGACTCAGTCCTTTCACTGTCTTTCTTCACTTTCTCTGTCTCTCAAACACTAGCTGCGACGATACAATCACTCAACACTCATTACAACTTGTTCACTTCGACGTTACGTATCTTTCACGATGACATCCCACACACAGCTGTCTCGCACTCACTGACACACTCAAAAACTGCCTGCCTTCTCGCGCTCTGCAAGCTTTTATACCGGCGATGGCATAGCCAGATCTTTCGAGCATCTACGAACAAGTCGCTCGCTGGACATTTCTCGAATGACTTGGAAAACCCCTTTTTTGACGTACCGCGCTCATTGTTGCCACCTGTTTGCTCGCGTGAGTGATGTGGAGAAGCCGTTGATACGCGCCACCCCTGGCATGTGGTGTAAAGTAGCTTGGCACCGACTGTCCTTTGTTTTTTTGCCGCTGCCGTGGTCTGGCCTCACAATACAATGAACGTTGAAGTCAGTGAGAAAATGTGGTCTGGTTGGCCCCGTAGCTCAGTTGGTAGAGCACCTGCCTCCTGTGCAAGGGGTCCCGGGTTCGATTTCCAGTTGGGAAGTTGGTTAGTTTTCTTCCATTAGGAATATTCCCCATCCTCCGTAGAGTCTGGAAGTATGAATGGGAATGTGAATTTGTGAGTGAATTTAATGTAAAAAATCTTATGTGCTGCACTCACATGACTTTCTCAACTCTTGTACTAACTATTCTTACAAACTCTTATTCTTCTGTCTTCACGTTAGTTGAGATAAACATTTGCAGAAATTATCTTATTGCTTATTTCCTTGTAGATGCAAGGGGAATATGGAAATACAGTAGGCTTTGAGCGATAGTCATATCTTTTAAAGCTGTCAGATTCCGTTCTCTTTGCACGGTTAACTTTCAAAAATGAAATAACTATGTTCCATTTGACGAAAGTTTGTTTTCCGAAACTGGCACAAATAACAAGGAATGTTTCCGAAAGGGTTCACGCTACAAAAAATATTTGGACATAAATTGTGTGTTTCAGCAACATCTACATGTTTTGTATTTACTCAGGGGTCTTCGTCTAGGGGATATGTGAATGGCGACCACAAGGTACCCAAGCTGAGCAAAACATTACTTCCACTTACTGGCGTTTTGCTCCTCACTGTAACTTTTCTATCTGACCTTACCTTGGTCATCTCTTGTTCTCTTCCGACCCCGATGCTATTAAGGTTCCCGAGGGCTAGGGAGTCTTTATTTTTCCAATCTCTCCATTTCTCTAATTTCTCTATAAAATATTAACCCTTAACATGCTGACCTGTCATGGCATGCAATGCGTCCTCTGATTGGTAATCAGAGGATATGGTCGGTGAATTTATTTTGATAACTCTCCCGGTCAGGTCGGTGAGACCCGTAAACCAATGACAGGTGTGGTCCTCCAGACATTCTGGGGGTTGTGAGAGAGCGATGTGACCGCCAAAACATAAAAATATGGTGCTCTCTTAAAAGCGGTTACTATACTGCTATTGCTCTATGAGTGAAAAATATTGTAGAACAAGAGGATTAATGACTTCATTGTCAGAAATCCAGCATTAGCTAACATTTTTTAGATAGCCAGATTTGGTCTATCTCTTAGGGTTTACCTATTATGCAAAAGTCATCCAGAGTAAACGGACTTCATGGGCTATAGCCAGAAAATTCAAAATATACATTTCATTTATCATCAATATATCTCAAACATATGACATTTTAACCAAATCGTTAGAGCTATTTTCAAGAAAATGAACGTTTTCGAAAAATTTTCCATGTAAAAGTTAGTTTAGGGTGGAGCAATTTTCTTCAAATCTTCGTGTCGCATTCTTGAAAGACATTAAACTTAAATACCAACTTTGGCTTTTAACCGACGTTTCGTTTTTTGAGTTATGCTGTCCACAGACTGACGCAAATACACACACACACACACAAGGAACTTTTTCTAAAAATGCTTTTTTTTTTTTTTTATATTCAGGGGGCCTAAACCATATATTTCCAGTGAAATCTCGACATTAAATTTTTATGTGGAATTCAGTACTTCCTCTACTTTACTATACGTAGTAGAGAAAGTAAAAATGGCCTAAAGTAATATTTTGTACACACTTTAAATAGAAGTAAAGAGAATGCAGGTCGATTTTATAACATGTGTACATCAGAAACATATTTTATAAACATCTGCACAGACTTTAACTGTTGATATTTATTTTTATAATTCTCACTACTACCAATTTCATAATAGCTGAGTGTATGTGAAAATCACTGAAGAGCACAAACATTTAAATGTTCTGCTGCTAACCGTTACCACGATGGGTAAGATAATAGTAGCTGGAATGCGAAAAAAAAAAAAAAAAAAAAAAAAATGAAAAAAAAAAAAAAACCATTAACGGACACAAAGATTCTGAAGGCCAATTATGAAAGTTGAGTACTTCCTTATTATCACTAGTAAAGGCAAGAAAGGAATTTAATCTCCCTCTTCTCTTATTAGCGGAATCTGCAGAATGGGAGTTTCGCCACACAGGTCCTCTTGAACTGCTAGCCTGTGTAATTCAAGGTATTTATTTCCTTGGCACTAAATCAACGTTCCGTGACGAGAGATCCCTTAAAGATAAACACAAGTTGTCACTAACAAATTGTTGTATGAGTGACCGACCGTGACCTCAACGTGAGGTCACTTCCAGATTTACGGTAGCCACAGGAGTGCACACTGGGTGTATCTTGGTGTAGGTTGGGTAAAGTCTGAGTGGTTATACGAGATATATGTGTTCGACTTCAGTGGTGGCTTGTTCAGATCTCCTGATATACAAACTCAACAGGAATGTGTATGAACTACCCGCTATAATACTTGAACAGGAAAAAGATTACTTATTGTTTTGCTGCTTTCATATTTTGGAAAGTAGATTATAGCACAGAGCGCCTCTATGCACAGTGGTAGTGTACAGGATCCGGGCTCGATTCCCGCTACCGGCGTGGGGATTTTTCCCCCACAGGGAGGTCTGGCACGGGGTGCACTCAGCCTCGTTAGGTTCTGGAGCGGCCAATTCAGGAGTTACTTGATGAAGAAGTAGCGATCCCAGGTTATGAAGGCCACATAACTGCCCGGGAGGGCCAGGGACAGTGACCACTTACCACCTTCCAGCACTGCACCCCACTCATGACGCCTGGGCAGAGGTGGGAGAAGCAGCGGACAGGTGGTAAGCTGGTCACTCCACTGCAGAAAAAATCTTTAGTTTCAGCTCACTTTGTTTCTAGTGTATCTGTGTTAGTGTTCCATACCAGCGTTGAAATCTCCACTTTATAGCCGCGCGTAGGGGATATTGCTTCGC
Source organism: Tenodera sinensis (assembly GCA_030765045.1). Lineage (NCBI taxonomy): Eukaryota > Metazoa > Arthropoda > Insecta > Mantodea > Mantidae > Tenodera > Tenodera sinensis. Next base: position 140,921,206 of record CM060968.1, read on the forward strand.
AAGATAGTTTTGGCTTATTTGTTTCAAGTCTATCTGTGTTCGTGTTCCATACCAGCGTTGAAATCTCCACTTTATAGCCGCGCGTAGGGGATATTGCTTCGCAAGATAGTTTTGGCTTATTTCTTTCTAGTCTATCTGTGTTCGTGTTCCATACCAGCGTTGAAATCTCCACTTTATAGCCGCGCGTAGGGGATATTGCTTCGCAAGATAGTTTTGGCTTATTTGTTTCAAGTCTATTTGTGTTCGTGTTCCATACCAGCGTTGAAATCTCCACTTTATAGCCGCGCGTAGGGGATACTGCTTCGCAAGATAGTTTTGGCTTATTTGTTTCTAGTCTATCTGTGTTCGTGTTCCATACCAGCGTTGAAATCTCCACTTTATAGCCGCGCGTAGGGGATACTGCTTCGCAAGATAGTTTTGGCTTATTTCTTTCTAGTCTATCTGTGTTCGTGTTCCATACCAGCGTTGAAATCTCCACTTTATAGCCGCGCGTAGGGGATATTGCTTCGCAAGATAGTTTTGGCTTATTTGTTTCAAGTCTATCTGTGTTCGTGTTCCATACCAGCGTTGAAATCTCCACTTTATAGCCGCGCGTAGGGGATATTGCTTCGCAAGATAGTTTTGGCTTATTTGTTTCTAGTCTATCTGTGTTCGTGTTCCATACCAGCGTTGAAATCTCCACTTTATAGCCGCGCGTAGGGAATATATTGCTTCGCAATATAGTTTTAGCTTACTTCAGGGCTGGGCAACTGGTGCTCAGAGAGCGCAGACTGCTCACGACCTTGACTGATAGTTGTATGTTTAGCAGGTAAAGGAAATGAAGGTCGCTCAAGGCATTGCGCGAGTCGCCCAGGCCTGGTTGATTTGTTTCTAGTAATCCTATCTGCGCTAGTGTTCTATGCTAGCGCTGAAGTTCCTATATAGCTGCGCGTAGGGTATATCACGAGGGGGATGGCTCAGGGCGTAACGTCTGTGGCCTGCATTCGGGAGGTCGTGGATTCGATCCCCATGGCCCATTTTGACCCATGTTTTTTTTTTTTTTGAGGTTTCTCGGGGTCGCCAGGTGAATGCCGGGATGGATTACCATATCCTCAGAATTTCCTGTCCCTCCCTTTCGTTCCATTAATCATTTCATTTCACTCTTCATCCCGTTAGGCTTCTTTCAAGGTTGGAAGCGTCGGCGAGCATCGCGGCAGCAGCACGGCACGGGGAACAAATGCGCTCTGGAAATCTCGTCCCCCGGACTGGAAGGTGAGACACTGGTTTCTGGGCCTCCATAGTACGGTTCAAGACTGAAACCAGACTCCGCCGGGGAGCTTTTAACTGGCAAAATGTAGGAACTCCGTCGTGGCAACGTTCTGGTTGCCCTTAGGATCCATTCGCCTTATCCATCCTCCAGGGGATGCCCCGTCAGTACAAAAGATCGCCTTTCGGTCGAGGAGCTAAGTCCCCCTCCTCAAGTTGTCACAGTCCTGTGGTGTATGGTTCCGCCAGTTTCCTAAACGTTTTCTTAAGAACGTAAGATAAGCCTTGTATGCATGCTGCATGTGTTGCCACGACTTTCGTACCAACACCTGAGGAAACAAATACGAATCATTTGTTTGTAGACAGAACACAGACGAATAAAACAAATCACCTATCTTTCGAAACATCATCGCATATCTTAGAGACTAGAATAACATTTTGAACAATTATTCTACGTATATTAAAGTGGCTCTCATAGCTTGTGTTCCATCCCAACAATGTTTTTGCTTATGGCAAAAACCATTCATTCAATGCTTCAAGTGTTCTCTTTAAATGAACGTTTTTCAATTTAAATTACTGAGATATTTGCAATTCAAAACCTATTCCTTTTATGGAAAGCCTCTCTCACATTCTATAGTACTTCTCAGACCGCAGAACATGAGTTATTTCACCGAGGTTTAATGACCTCCATGGTAGCTGGCGTTGTCATTAGCAGAAACGTGCCTGCCATCACCAGGAACCGAAAACCTTCATTTAATATTCTGTGATTAAGGGTGATTATTCTCGTTCTTTTGTTAGTAGCAGCGCTAGCCCATCCACTAATGGTGGAACAAATTTGTTAACTGGGGAGAGGAAATAAATGCACGGTAAAATCTCACGATACATAATACATATGAAATGCATGACCTTCATTTCTGAGTTCCTTCAGGGTTTGAAATGCAAAAAGTGTTACCGTGTATATCTTGTATGCATAAAAAACTGTAATCGAAGTCTTTCTGGTAATTCTCGACTTTAGTTGAATAACTGATACATTCATATGAGTTTACGAAAACAAAATTATCACACGTTTAAAATGTGTATGTGTGTCTAATGGAGCGCAAAGTAAAACACAATTCTGATGTCACATTCACATGACTTTCTCTACAATCCTGAAACTATTCTTACAAAAGTTTATTCTTCTCTCTACTTTTTGTTAATATAGATAAACCTTCAATGCTCATTTACGCGTTTCGTTGAAGAATGCATTAAGGTATATCGATAATCAAATCTTTTCAAAGTCGTTTGCTATATGATGGCTTTGAAATTCTGTTCTTTGCATGAACACAAAAAAGAAAGAAAAAATCCGGTAAAATCTCGACATTAGATTTTTGGTGGAATAGAGTAGGTACTTCTACAACTAGGACTATGTATATGAGAAAGGTATAAAGTATTGAAATTTCAAATCAATAACAATGAATATGATGTACTGTACTGTAAAATGCTACTTGTCGAGTTGATGAAAGATTTAGTAGTGTGTCACACGGTGCTATACGTCTCAGCGGCTATAAACAGCACCGAAAGAAGGCGTTAACCTTGATCCCTACACCTCCCTCAATCTCCCCAGTTTTCCTACTGTCTTCAAATGGCACATGTCATTAAGTTTATCATGTGTGTTTCAACCGAATTATTTTCCTGTCTTATCAAACTGTTTAAGAGTGCAATTCAGTGTACAAGTTGAAAATGATATCAAAGCGAAAAAGGTCGTGGTTTCAATGGATAAAAAGGTTGGATGCTATTAATCGAATTGATAAAGGAGAAACATTGAAGAAAATAGCTGTTGAATTGGGAGATGCTGCACACCAGCTGAAAACATTATGGTGAAAAGTCTGTTTACTCGACGTATGTGGGCGGCGCCGTGGCCGAGCGGTTAGCGCGCTCGCCTACCACCTAGACGGCCCGGGTTCGATCCCAGGGACCCGCGTGTGGTATTCGTGGTGGACAAAGCGGCGTCACGGCGGGCTTTCTCCGGGTGCTCCGGTTTCCCCCGCCATCTCATTCCACCGGTGCTCCATCTTCATTCCATGTATCATCAGTGTCACCGCCTGCGGTGCCGTAGTAGTAAAAGCGGGCATTAAACACTACAACACTCAATGCATGTGCAGTTGGGTCACAAAGGAAATGTGCACTACCCACAACTAGTGACTGTCATAAATCCATCTCCACTCTTCAGAAAAGGCAAACCTCTATCCCTACCCTTGAAGACCAATAGCAGCCCTGATTTTAAGGACGTGGCAGTTACATGTTGACTCCCCGTGGAGTCTCAGTTGCCGAAACTCTGAATTCCAGTTCTTTTCTGTTTCATTAGTTACAAAGGTTCATATTAAGATGTTGCAACTCTGCCTGAAAGGACTCAAGAGGAAGGGACCGTGTTGTAAAGCGATGAGGGTTCCTCTAAGGATGCGGCCGAACTGCACACGCGTTGAGTAAACACTCTACTTGGAGCCCCAGCCCGACACCACTCCACTATTAATGATAAAACGTTTGTGTGACCCTACTTCGTTCAAACGCCACACGGTTTAAAACAAAAGTCTGTGGGCCAGTTCTTTGTTAAGTAATGGTATGATTTTAGTGATTAAGATTTTTATATTTTAATGTCTTGTTAACAATATATACTACGTGCTATACATAATTTTGTTGCAAGGCATAGTTTTTTATCGTCATAAACGCCAAGTCTGTTTATTTAAGAATCTTGTTTTGCTTATTATCCGTATTATCAGGATTATCCAGATTTTCGATTGTCCGGATTGCCTTTGGTCCCAGTTAGTCCGGATAAACAAGGTTTTACTGTAATCCTCTGTCATCCATGCTTACAGCAGACAAATTTGTAGTTGGAAACGACTAACTTACAATTACCTGATAGCATATTTCCAGTTCTAATACGAATTTCATGGCTTTAGTCTTTGCTTCTAATAGCAAAGACTGAAATAACGATAACGAAGCGTGTTAATTCATGCATCAAATGCTTAGTTTGGTACCTGAAGCATATACTTCTAAACCGAGCTTCGAGACATCCTCCCTTTTAAATTTTTTTAAGGCTAATCGCTGCGGCGTGGGCAGAAAGAAGAAAAATCGTCCCTCACTTCTTTTCTTGCGCGTTTTACTGCAATCATCATCATTACCTTTTCCCTTTATGTTTACTCTACTACGTATAGCAAGTAGGGGAAGTATTGCATTTCCTGCAAAAGTTCCATAACGAGAGTTCGTCAGAAATACACTCGGTGATAGGAGTACAGAGATATCTGGTCTATAATACGCGGATAATTCAATGGTAGGAGCATTCACTGTGATAAGTTTACAGAAAGCAATTGATGAGGTAAGTAGATTTTGTGAAGAATGGTGAATAAGGGTTAATATAGATAAATCCAATGTGACGGTATGTAAGAAGGGTAACAAATTAGATAAAGAGGAGAAACGGAATATAAATGGGCAAAAACTAGATGTGGCAAAAGAGCCTGATTATTTAGAAGTTTGGTTGAGCAGTAATGGAGGTTGAGAAGCTCATAAGAAAATGATTATACAAGACAGAGCAACTATGGGAGGAATAAGAATCTGTAAATTTAAACTACCTATCGAAAATACCAACCAAGTGGATAGAAAGAATGTATGAAGCGATAGTAGAATAAAAAATCTGATGTGTTGCACTCACATGACTCTCTCTACTCTTGTACTAACCATTCTTACAAACTCTTATTCCTGTATCTTCTTCGTGTTAGTTGAGATAAACATTTGCAGAAGTTATCTTATTGCTTATTTCCTTGTAGATACAAAGGGAATATGAGAATACAGTAGGCTTTGAGCGATAGTCAACTCTTTTACAGCTTTGAGATTCCGTTCTGTTTGAACGCTCAACATATAAAAAAATGAACAACGATGTTCCATTTCACGAAAGTTTTGTTTTCTGAAACTGACACACATAACAAGGAATATCTCCGAAATGGTTCACCCTACAATAAAATTTATTCAGACATAAATTGTGTGCTTTAGCGAGATCTACAAAACAGTGATAACAGTGTTGTTGTTGGATCACATTCAAATAGAAAAATTGGTTGGTTAATACCACTAAAACAACACTACTTAAATTTCGTAGAACATGTTTCACGAGCTAGTTTCCTCCATTATCAACTGGACATTGACGAGTGTGTGTTTATATAATTTACTTATTAAAAATGGGACATGTTTCAGAGCTCATTTCTAGTACCTAAAAACCCACATTCCATCCAAAATCTACTGCACTCTGAACTGAAGTACACCATACCAACAATAGAAGAATCAGGAATTTACCAATTCAGTGACAAAGGCTGTAACAAAATTTGTATTCGAAAAACAAAAAGAAAATTGAAAACAAGCTCTAAAGAACATCTTAGGAATCTAAAGCTGTGGACTAACTGCAGTGGACTAACTGCATATAATACCAAGTACTTGTATTATAATTTAGAATTGGTGCAAAAGAGCATTGTAACTTGTCATAGCAATGCTGCCAGCATTAGTTTGAGCATCTTTAAGCTGATTCTTAACCACCGGCAATGGTAATGATAATCAGAATGAGAAGTTTGAGACACATGTATTCAAATGAGAGTGTATGTTTCTTTTGTTAACATTAATCTTTACAGTAGTATAATACTTCCAGCCTTTGCATATAGATGAATTATTTTACTATTGTTTTTTAATACGAATTTAAATTATACCTGCTCTATATTCCAAACGCAATCCAACCATCTTCTTACACATAATGCTAACACGCTCTACACGTGTCGCGATAAGCGGCAATGTCGCCTCTTGTACACCGCCAACTGTCAATACCTTTAAGTTTTTCATTTCTAATTGCTTCCAGCCATCTTATTTTTAATATGCTTCTGAGACATTTGTTTATGAATGCTTGTAGTTTATGCTACATATCATGAGTGACCTTCCAAGTTTCAGACCCATACAATAAAGCTGCTTTTACATTTGTATTATATGCTATTAGGGTTCCCGAGGGCTAGGGAGTCTTTATTTTTCCAACCTCTCAATTTCTCTAATTTCTCTATAAAATCTTAACCCCTAACATGCTGACCTGTCATGGCATGTAATACGTCCTCTGATTGGTGATCAGAGGATATGGTCGGTGAATTTATTTTGATAATTCTCCCGGTCAGGTCGGTGAGACCCGTAAACCAACGACAGGTGTGGTCCTTCAGACATTCTGGGGGTTGTGAGAGAGCGATGTGACCGCCAAAACATAAAAATATGGTGCTCTCTAAAAAGCGGTTACTATTACTGCTATTGCTCTCTTCAATATCATCAGTGAAAAATATTGGAGAGCAGAGGATTAATGACTTCATTGTAAGAAATCCAGCATTAGCTAACAACATTTTTGTATAGTAAGATTTTGTCTATCTCTTACGGTTTACGAGTTATTCAAAAGTCACACAGAATAAACAGGACTAAATAGGCTATAGCCAGAAAATTCAAAATATGCATTTTATTTGTCATACAAATATATTAAATATATGGCATTTAATCAAAATCGTTAGAGCCATTTTCAAGAAAATAAAAATTTTCGAAAATTTTCCATGTAAAGAGTATTTTAGGGTGCGGCTATTTTCTTAAAAATCTTCGTGTCACATTCTTGAAATATATTGAACTTAAATACCAACTTTGGTTATTAACGGACTTTTCGATTTTGAGTTATGCTGTCCACAGACTGACAGGCACAGACACACGCACACACGAACCTTTTTCTAAAAATCTTTTTTTTTTTTTTTTTTTTTTTTTTTTTTTTTTTTGATTCAGGGGTCTCAAAACATATATTTCCGCTAAAATCTCGACATCGAATATTTGGGTGGAATACAATACTTCCTCTACGTAGCAGTTGAGAAAGTAAAAACGAACGGTCTGTTAAATACCAAACATGGTATTTAACTTCACCATATCTCAGGGACGCGACACAAAGATTTTTAAGAAAATCTCACGAACTTGGGGCCCTTAGAGCTAAGAATTACCCAAAGTCACCTTTTCAGGATAAGGGAAAATCTCGGAAAAGAGAAAACCTTATTCCGGTAACACACTAACGAGATTTGAACTCGGGACCTTCTGAATGTGAGGCAGACACTTTATCACTATACCTTTGCCAATTCTTGCTGTTAGATCACATTATGATAGAGAGAAAAAGAGAAAAAGAGGGAAAGAAAAAGTGAGGAAGGGAGAGAGAAAGGAGAGTAAGAGAGAAAGGAAAGGAAGAGAGAGAAAGAGGGACAGGAAGAAAAAGGAGAGGAAAAGTGAGAAAGGACAGGAAGAGGGAGGGAAAGAGGGAGAGAAAGGGAGAGAAATATGGAGAGAAAGAGGGAGAGAAAGAGGGAGAGAAAGAGAGAGCGTAAGAGGGAGAGGGAGCTTAAGAGGGAGAAAGAGAGAAAGCGTAAGAGAGGAAGAGAAAAAGAGAGGAAGAGGAAGAGAGAAATTGGAAGAGAGGAAGAGGAAAGAGAGAGGAAGAGGAAAGAGAGAGGAAGTGGAAAGAGAGACGAAGAGGAAAGAGAGAGGAAGAGAAAAAGCGGAAGAACAAGAGAGAAAGCGGAAGAGAGAGGAAGAGAGAAAGAGAGAGAAAGAGAGAGAAAGAGGAAAGAGAGAGGAAGAGAAAAAGCGGAAGAACAAGAGAGAAAGCGGAAGAGAGAGGAAGAGAGAGAAAGAGGGAGAGAAAGGGAGAGAAATACTTGTGTTTTGGTAGCTTCTGTTCTTATGTTTATAAACATTTTAAGGTATCATTAGCATGATAAAAGGCTTCTGCATTCAGTCTTTCCAATCACTTGTATTGTACAGCACAGAATACCAAATATTGTACTGTACTTCTTCAACTGCAAAATGGCTATTGTTCTGTTTCTTTCGCGGTATACAAAGAACTGAATTTCACAGCCTTCACATAGCGATCCTTTTTAGAAGAGTTGACATCTCTTACTGTATTCCCTTATTATTACTTTTGTAGCTGCAAGAAAATATCTAATAAAAGCACTTCTGCAAATGTTTATCAAGATTAGCATGAACTAAACAGAAGCCTAGCCTTTGCAAGCATAGTTATTGAAGAATGGGTAGAGAAAGGCACGTGAATGTAAACATGAGCATTTTATAGTATCCTGTCGCTATTCAGTTGTTTTTCGACATTGAAAGAGTATGGGAATTTTAGGCCTGTATATAGATGCCTGCTTTTAAACTTGTGAATATGATTCGATTTCCTGTAACCCAGTTGTACCTTCCACAAAGGTGTAATGGCACTATTTTAGGTAAGGTTATAGTCATTAACATGATGTAGAGAGAAAAATTAAGAACGTTTGCAAGATATGTCGGATGGAAGGGAAGTCATTACATTCCCTCCATATGTGCTTCACAAAAGCATTACAAACAAAAAAGTCCAATGGCATTTTGTTCTTTCATCAGCCGATTTTGAAAAAATAAATGTTTTTTGTTCCAAATTGGATGCGTAATTCTACAGGAATGTACTAAGATAACAGTTTGTTACTTGTAGGATGCGTAGAGTAACTTATTTCTGACATAGCTTCAGTAGTAATTATGAGACATCACACAGGGCTTCGAAATAATTAATCACTTAAAAGAATTAAAGGAATATCCCGAGCAGCTTTTTCAGACGTGAAGTAACGTGGCAACGTTGTGTTGAGGTTGATCAGGGATCTGAACCGGTTTCTAGTATAAACACATCCTTCGCTTGTAAACACGACGCAGGGTGGTGTAACGTTTTGGGAGACGAATGCAAATGCTATTCTGATTGGCCTTCACTCGCACAGTTAACACGGAAGGACAGGCATATGTTTGTTTACGCTCACGTTGCGGTCTTTGCTTATGTACTGGCCTAGTGAAAGTGACATCTACACAATCTACAGCGTTGCTAGCTTGTCTGTCTCTTGTTTTCGAAAAAATTAAAATATCTCCATAGGAAATAGCCAGAGACAAAAACGTAAGATACAAAATGTGTTCCAAATACCGAGATACACCACTGGTTTACATTGATGTAATGGCTTCCCTTCCATTCTGTATCAAAACAAACGTTAGTAGAGAGGAAAAGTCACGTGAATGTAACACCATAGTTTTACGTTTACACCCCTTCCCATTCACTCACATTTTTACACGAACATAAACCGAGGTGGGACCCGAACCCTAGTCCTCCACACGACGAAGCACTAAAGGCAAACACACTGGTGACCATGATCAGGAACGGCAAACATTAGGGATGAAAACTTGCGATCTTAATGACTATCAGGTTGCTTGGTCTCGTGCATTTGAAGACATTTATTCTAGAGGGTAAAATGTAGTATTTGCTTGTCGCTTTTTACTTCCTCCACTACGTATAGTAAGCAGAGGAAGTATTGTATTCCACCCAAAAATTCGATGTCAAGATTTCACCGGAAATATATGTTTTGAGACCCCTGAATCAAAAAAAAAAAAGCATTTTTAGAAAAAGGTCCGTGTGTGTCTATACAAAAAATGTATAAATAACCAATTTATGTCTTAATGAATATCCTTGTAGGGTTAACCATTTCGGAGATATTCCTTGTTATGTGTGTGAGTTTCGGAGAACTTAAAACTTTCGCGAAATGGATCATCGTTGTTCATTTTTTATATGTTAAAGCGTGCAAAGAGAACGGAATCTCAAAGCTTTAAAATATTTGACTATCGCTCAAAGCCTACTGTATTCTAATATTTCCCTTGTACCTACAACGAAATAAGCAATAAGATAATTTGTACATATATTTACGTCAACTAACACGGAGATATAGGAATAAGAATTTGTAAGAATGGTTAGTACAAGAGTAGAGAAAGTCATGTGAGTGCAACACACCAGATTTTTATATGTAAGCCGTGTAAAGAGAACGGAATTTAAAAGCTTTAAAGGATTTGACTATCACTCAAAGCCCTACAAGGAAATAAACAATAAGATAATTCCTGCAAATGTTTATCTTAACTAACACGAAGAAGAGTTTGTAAGAATGGTTAGTACAAGAGTAGAGAAAGTCATGTGAGTGTAACACATCAGATTGTTTGTTCTGCTGCTGGGACACTAGACGAAATTTGATGGTTTATGCAAGAAGCGATTAAACGAAACTGTGCCTTACCATGGTGGTTGCGAAGTAATTGCGCTTTGGTATTGAATCTGCAGATTAATGAAAACAAGAAACACTGCGGATTCTTCAGTTGTATTTTGTTTTTTATTTCACCTGTATCATTGTATGATTATACACTTTTAATACGATCCGCATAAATATACTATACAATTCGGATTTGGAATTCCTTATTCACTTCGAATTTTAGAATCGCACGTAAATAATATTCTGAATTATTAATATTAAAAAAAATCTGATGTGTTGCACTCACATAACTTTCTCTACTCTTGTACTAACCATTCTTACAAATTCTTATTCTTATATCTTCTTCGTGTTAGTGGAGATAAACATTTGTACAAATTATCTTATTACGTATTTCCTTGTAGGTACAAGGGAAATATGAGAATACAGTAGGCTTTGAGCCACAGTCAAATCTTCTAAAGCTGGTCGCTTTATGAAGGCTTCGAAATTCCGTTCTCTTTGCACGACCAAGAAATAAAAAAGTAAATAACGACTTTCCACACAAATAACAAGGAATATCTCCGAAATGGTTCAGCCCGCAAAAAATGCCTTTGGACATAACTTGTGTGCTTTAACGAGATTACATTTTTGTATACTAAGATTTGGTCTATCTTACGGTTTACGAGTTATTCAAAGGTCATCCAGAGTTACAGGGGCTATAGCCAGAAAGTTCAAAATATACATTTTATTTGTCATAAAAATATCTTAAACATAAGACATTTTAATTAAAATCGTTAGAGCCATTTTCAAGAAAATAAAAAATTTCAAAAAAATTTTCCATATAAAGGGTACTTTCGGGTGGAGCAATTTTCTTCAAGATCTTCGTGTTGCATCCATGAAAAACATTAAACTTAAATACCAACTTTGGTTTTTAACCGACTTTTCGTTTTTGAGTTATGCTGTACAAACACACACACGCACACACACGAGCGCGCGCGTGGAGGACCTTTTTCTAAAAATGTTTCTTTTTTGGATTCAGGAGAACTATATGATATATTTCCTGTGAAATCTCGATATTGAATTTCTGGGTGGAATACAATACTTCCCGTACTTAATATACGAAGTATAAAAAGCAATATTCACCGTCGTTTGATAAACAAATGCATCAATTCTAACTTAGGATATTTTTACTTGAAAGAACCTACGCAAATTGAAGCAGCAGAAAGACAGTGGTGGCATAAGCATAATTGAGGAGAGAGTGATACCTACACCCACCAAGTAGGAAGACTACAAATTTGGCAGAAGGTGGGCTCCCGTCCACATGCACCACTGCAACTGGCTTACCTTGTCTTTGTAGAGCTGTGTAGAGCGTGGGATGGCCAAAGCCGGACTGACAGTAAAACGCCGCTATGCTTCCGTTACTCCGCGGTCACGGGCATGCAGGGAGGGGTAGGCATGGCTCCACACCTGACACTGCGCTGCCGGAAGCAATTCACTTACCACGAGTAGTCCTAGCCCTCTTTTTCTACTTTATTGTCCATTCATTCCTTGCAAACATCTTCCTCATCCTTCAGATGTTCATTTGCTGCGAATATTAGTGTTTCTTTCACATCATGAGTGGCATGTTCATTTCGTCTAGGTTGTTAGCCTTTGGCCACATTTGAAGTAATGACATTTTCGACCAATTTCCTCGATACACGCGAACATTACTATAAAATTAAATAAGGAAAATTGAAGCTATAAACAGTGAAGCAACAAGATTCTAAAGTAAGAACACATTAGAAACTAAAAACTTCACTTATCTTAGTAATGTTGCAGTTCTTTTTGAACAAGCTAACCCAGGGTTTCAAGTTGTCTCCAACTCATTCTCAAAGCTATACAAACAAATTCGTTACCAAAGCTACAATCTTTCATTTTTTTCTGAAAACAAAAACAAATACTAATGTTCAATTTTTATTTACCAATCTCTGAAAACAAAAATTTATAAATACAATCTATAGATGGTAATTCGAAGTTCATAACACGGTTCCTGTTTTTTAAAATATTTTTTTCCCCCCAAACCATTAAATCTATCGGACCACTTAATTGTTTTGATAATTTAACTTCTGGATTAATTTCATGATTAAATGACCAAAAATGATCTGCCACAGCTGATTTATCAGTTTGTTTATATTTAATATTTCTAATTTGTTCTTACTTTAGAATTACTATAAAACTTACACACTGCTTTGCCAGAAAATAAGCTTTAAAGATTAATTTAACCTGTTTCGTAAGTTTTAGATGCAGCAGTCAATTTTTACTTTCTTTACTACGTATAGGAAGTAAGGAAGTATTGTATTCCACCCGAAAGTTCAATGTCGAGATTCCACCGGAAATATGTTTTGAGGCCCCTGAAAAAAAAAAAAAAAAAAAAAAAAGAAGCATTTTTAGAAAAAAAAGGTCCGCGTGTATATGTGTGTATGGAAGGAGAGGCACCATAACTCAAAAACGAAAAGTTGATTAAAAACCAAAATTGGTATTTAAGTTTGATGTCTTTTAAGGATGTGGCATGAAGATTTTGAAGAAAATTCCTGCACCCTTAACTACCCTTTACTTGGAAAATTTTGATTTTCTTGAAAATGACTCTAATGATTTTTTATTAAAATGTCATATATTTAAGATATTTTATGACAAATGAAATGTACATTTTGAGTTTTCTGGCTATAGCCTATGTAGTCCTGTTTACTCTGGATCACTTTTGCATAACTGGTAAACCTATACAAAAATGTAGATCTTGCTAAAACACACAATTTATGTCTAAATAATTTTTTGTTTTGTAGAGTAAACCATTTCGGAGATATTCCTTTTTATTTGTGTAAGTTTCGGAAAACATGCAACATCGTTGTTCATTTTTTTTATGTTAACCGTGCGAAGAGAACGGAATCTCAAAGCTTAAAAAGATTTGACTATCGCTCAAAGCCTACTGTATTTCCATATTCCCCTTGTACCTACAAGGAAATAAAAAATAAGATAATCTCTACAAATGTTTATCTCAACTAACACGAAGAAGATATAGGAATAAGAGTTTGTAAGAATGGTTAGCACAAGAGTAGAGAAAGTCATGTAAGTGTAGCACAAGGATATCTTTAATAATTAAGACATTTTACTTGACATTGGCAATTGTTAAAACGTTTCAGTGAACCCTCATAATGTTTACCCTTTCAATGTATTTATGAACCTCAGGGATTATTCTCTGCAAAAAAGTAGCCAGCGTAGTATGCTCGACAGGTTTTGACTCAATGACAGCTTGCGGAGGAGCATAGCACCTGGGCCTATGTACTGACGGGGCACCCCCGGAAGAATGCATTAGGCGAATGGATCCGAAGGGCAACCGGAACGTTGGCACGACAGAGCAGAGGGCAGAGTTCCTACATTTTCCCATTTAGAAGCACCCCAGTAAAGGCTGGCTCAGCTCGGTTCCTCGCCCGCCCCTTCGGGTTCGTACTCCCAAGAGGGGCGCGAACACGGAAACCGGTTTCCTTCCCCCCTCGGGATTGTACTATCTCATGGAGGCCGTGGAAACCAGTAGGCTCGCCTTCCAATGCGGGGATGAGATTTTCAGTGCGCATTTGTTGCCCCCCTGCTGTGCTGCTGCCGCGACGCTCGCCGATGCTTCCAACCCTGAAAGAAACCTAACGGAATGAAGGGTGAAATGAAATGATTAATATAACGAAATGGAGGGACAACAAATTCGGAAGATATGGAAATCCTTCCCAGCATTCGCCTGGCAACCCGGGGAAACCTCCGGAAAAAAAATCCATGGGTCAGGAAGGTCGGCCACTGGGATCGAACCTTACGGCATCCCAAATGCGGGTAACGACGCTACCGCCTGAGCCATCCCGCTCGGTTCGACAGCCTTTAAGACGCGCTAAGCTATACTAGGACCCAGCAAAAATAATGTATAAGCTACCTTACATATCTAAAGATTTATTTTCGTATATTCAACCTCAAATTTATAAGTAACCATCATCATCATGATATTCATCACCATCACCACCATCATCACCACCATAACCATGACCATCATCAGCCATCACCATCAACATCATCACCATCACACCATCACACCCTTATCACCATCATCACCATCACCACCATCATCACCATCACCACCATCATCACCATGACTATCATCAGTCATCACCATCATCACCACCATAACCATGACCATCATCAGTCATCACCATCAACATCATCACCATCACATTCTTATCACCATCATCAGCATCACCAGCATCATCACCAGCACCACCATCATCACCACCACCGTAATCATCACCCTCATCACCATCATCATCATCATCATCATCAAGATAGGCCAAATTGGCCTGTTTCTGGCTCAGAAGTCATCCTCCCATCAGAGGTATTCCAACATCTTTAGTTCCTATGGGTTTATATTGCACTGCCTGTTTTGCCAGTCTATTATTCTGCCTTCTGTGCATATGGTCATGGCAGTTTCATTTGCAATTCATAATTTTGTCATTTAAGTTATATGTTGTTGTTTTCTAGTGCCTTGCATCTGGCAATGAAGCCATTAGCATTCGTGCTTTCCAATACTTTTGAACTGTAGTTTCTTCTGATCGTAATGCTTCACAGGTCTTCAAGTGGTCTTCGTTCATTTCTGCTGGATCGTTAGACAGGACACATATTGATGAGGCTGAGATACCAATTCTGTAGAGATGACTTGCTAAGCAGTCGTGATTTGTCAATAGTCGGAAGGCTGCAACCGCTGTTTTCCTTGGTCTCTGGGGGATTATATCTGGGTTGGAAAGTAGTGTAATCCATTTTTTATCTTTGGCATTTGTTTCTATTTCTTGTAGGTATGAATGAGAAAATTTTTTAATGATCAAGCGTTTTATTGAGGAATATGAGAAATTGAATTTAGATTTTTGTTTTATTGTTGTGCCTTTCTTTGCAAGTGAGTCTGCAGCTTCATTCCCCATGACTCCACAGTGTGCTGGAATCCATTGGAGATGAACAGTCTTATTAAGTTATATACGTTCCCTAATAGCTTCGCTTCTCATATGGTCTGTGAGAGAATATCCAGCAACACATCTAAGAAATTTTATTTCTACTGTTTCTATCATTTTCTTTTCTATTCATGGCCCAATTCTCTGAGCCATAAATCAAAATGGGTATTGCCATTGTCTTATAATATTTTAGCATTGTTTCTTTCTGTGTTTTATTCATATTCTCTTCATAGTCCCGCATACAGTTTGCAATTTATACATTTTGTTTTTCAAATCCTTTTCATAGTCAAACGAAACATACATCCTAAATAATTGAAATGTTGTACGTGTTCTATAGTTTTACTATCAATCATTATTTTAGAACTTATTGGGTATTTTCCCAGTGATGCCATTACTTTTGTCCAGCTAATGTGTAGCTGCTTGAACATATTTTCATTTTTACAAATTGTAAGTTGCCCTTGGGGTATTTATCTCTGATGTGTGATTCTCTTGTGGTCTAACTGAGAAAAAGTAGAATCAACTGGAGAATTTAATGTCGTACTGGCAAGTTGGCCATGGTAGCTTAGTGGTTAAAGCAGCTGCTTGATAAGCACAAGATCCGTGGTTCAAATCCCGGCTATGGCATTGAATTTTTCAGTCCTGACTCCCCCTCTTAAACATTGCCCACACATGGCTTGTGTGTTTAAAAAACACCAGCAATAAGCTTGTTGGCATAAATAAAATAATTAACACAATTTATGTTCAAATAAATTTTTTGAGTGAATCAGTTCAGAGATATTTCTTGTTATTTGTGTGAATTTTGGAAAACTTAAACTTTCATAAAATGGAACATCGTCATTAATTTTTTAATACATTAGCCATGCAAAGAAAATGGAATTTCAAAGCTTTAAAAGATTTGACTATTGCTCAAAGGCTACTATGTTCCCATATTCCCCTTATCCCCTTGTACCTATAAGGAAATATGGAATAAGATAATTTTTTCAAATGTTTATCTTAACTAACACGAAGATATAGGAATAAGTGTTTTTAAGAATGGTCAGTACAAGAGTAGAGAAAGTCATGTGAGTGAAACACATCAGACTTTTAATAAATGGCTTCTGCATTTTTAAACACTTTTTGAAACAAAGAAGCTCACAACAATGCAAGTTCTTGATGCATTTGTTCCTTATATCTGTTTTCTTTTATTAGAGGAAATGTTCTTAACAATGTTGCTGGAAAGGGACAAAGATAAGACCAAGTAAATGTGAAGCAAAGGGATTATAGAGATTGTGTGGAAACCATGAAGCATTTTCTGACAAATAAATTAATCAACTGCATTTGAAGTTTGTTATTGATCAAACTTTGGACTATATTTTCAAGGACATTTTAAAATAAATGCAGCTTTTGCTTGAATACTACATAAATATGCAATTTCTGGAAGAAACAAAAATGTACACTGCAACTAAATGAAAAGCATAGAACATTGGGAGAAATATAAAACCAGATAACCTTACCTTCAACTCAGTGGGCGAACAATAGCTCGTAAAATACTTTTTTTAATGATACAACTGACTCATCTGCATCCAGTTCTTCAATTCTTGTAACGACATATCTACAACAAAAATAAATAATAATACTTTTATTGCAGCTAAATAGCTATTTAAGAAAGTTAGATATACATTAAAATATATTATATACATTTACATATTCTATGATAGATACTAATGCAAAATAGTATTGTTTGCTGTTATCTTACAGCACTTTTCATAGCATACAAATAAATAACAATTTGCAAGCAAAGCATCATGCCTGTGTGTCAAAATAAATATTCAGCCTTGCTAATATGGACCATGTTACGAAGGTATCTGAAATGAAACAATTCCATTAACTGTCAAGTGATCATTCTTGAAAATGCAATTGCCTTTAGGTATGTGTATTTTATCTGTCCATATAAGATTGTTGCAGAAATAAAAATATTGCATTTTACTAAACTCAATGCCTTTGCTATGACACATGATTTCTAGGTTCCGATGCAAAAGGTATTAAGAAATACAGGGTTCTTCATTTAAAACCCAATGGGTGCACAGCATTTCACCTGTGTGTGATTGGGTGTGCCACTGCTTGCTTTGCTCCTACATAAACTCCACACAAAAGCATGTATAATACTCTTACCTTATAGAAGATGCTGGAAATGTCATCTACCCTTGGCTAAACAAGCGTTATATTGGGAGAACACATTTTGATTAAGTTGGGCTACTGTAATGTTTCGAACTCATGAGGTTTGGCTTTGAATGGATGGTCAGTCTACTGCATATTGCACTAATGATCATGGCTATTCGAATTGCTTCAGTTAAGGTGCCTCTGAAAGGGATATGAAAACTGGTTTAGCAATTAGAGGAAGAATGACATAACTTGCCAATGACAAAGAGTCTATAGGATCCAAAAAGTAAATAGCCTAGAACCATCTATGAACATTTCCACTTCAAATTGTCAGAGTCCCATATTGACAAGTTCAGTAGTTTTTGCGTGATTGTGCCTCAAAGAAAAGTCATTTTCACTATATATGTATAGATAAATTGGGTCCAGAACAGCTGTAAATAAATTATTACATTTTATTATAGTTTTATTGGAACATAAGGAACTTATCTCACTGTCCAATGGTACTTTCGTTGCACTCTACTTGTAAATAATTTCTGATGAGCTCACATTCCCAGAGCAGTTTCCTGTTGCCCATTACACATATAAGAGTTTGTATCATAATAAGTATATCCCCAAATCTGTAATCCAATGAAGGAGGATATTTTAGTTATTTGGTTGTAAAAATAAAACAAAATTTGGAATTATTCTTTTGTATCTCAGTGAACTATTCTAAAATTCTTTCATGTTTGCATGAATTCGCAAGTTATGGGACTTACTTATCTGTAGTTATACTTTCAAATATATGCTAGAATGATCTTTATTCCTAATTTACATCAATAACCTATTGAAAAACCATGGAATGTGTTATTGGAATATGGTACTTATTTTTTTCTCCTCTCGGTTTCTCCATCTTTACTTACTGAGTCTTGCAGATTGACAGTTATCTAGTGATCTGCACATTACTGCATGCTTCTTAGCCTGCAGTGGTGTGCCACATTCTACCACAGCTTTATCTGCTTTTAATTTTCTACAACTCGTGGTAGCTTACAGATGAGTACCAATCAGAGCATGAGATTACACATACCTTCTTTTATCAATGCTTTTCCATTATTGCATGTAAGATGTACTACAAAGTTGGGTAGTAACTTTGTAATCCATTCAAACATAAATCTGTCGCATGTTTAAGACATACTAAAATGTACAGTCCAGTGCACGAAAACATGCCAATATAAGGAACAGCTGTTTTAAGTTGGTAGGTAAATGACACCAATCCTTTGCCATGTCCCCAGTTCAAATACCTGTCAGATATAGCAAGGCTTATTTGGTAACATGTGCTTGTCCTTTGTTTCATGATGGCAGAGGTGAGCCAGTGTCCAGACAGTTTTAGGTGCATTGAAAAATATAATTCAGAATGAGTCTAATCTTAATTTGATTTTACTCTGCTCAAAAAAAATGAGAGGATATTGTGAAGTAAGCTATGAATGCTATGTTTTTAGGTACTGCACTAGATGCAATCGTTTTCTTTTACTCCCAGAGAATGTAAACGGAAATTTGATGTCATTATGTAACCTCTGAACATACACCACACAACAGAGGGCAGTGTCTGTACTATTGATGTCAAAGGGTGGTGTTTTGTTGTTTTGTAGTCAGATCCATTCCATTCCAGTTACGAGTTAGTTAATGACTTGACTTAGGTACAGCAATGGTTCCACGTGATTTACCTGAATCAATGGTTTGGAGGGCCATAGGAAGGCTGAATGCTGGACAAGAAATAGCTCAAGCCAGTGGGGTGTCTCAAAGTGATTTCAAAACTTTAGAATCATTTTCAAACAACAGATACTGTTCACAGAAGGGCAGGGAAAGGTCGTCAACGGACAACAACAGCATGAGGTGATTGTTCCCTCTTGTTAGCAGTCAGAATAGATGGCAAAATGCAATTCATCTGAGAAGTGCCCTTCTAACAGCAACAGGATGCAACTCGTCAACCCAAACTGTCCATAACCAACTTCATGAACATGGCCTCCAAGCCTGTAGGCCCATGGTGTACCAGGTTAACTCCACAACACTGTAGAGATTGTAGAAACTGGGTGAAGGAGCATTGTGGGTGGAGGCATGCTGAATGGATGTTAGTTCTTTTCTCTGGTGAGTCGCGATTCAACATGGAATCGTGTTCTCATCTGGAGGGAACAAAGGACACCAAACAACTCAGTTTTTGTACAAGAAAGATCCCCATATGGCAATGGTGGGTTGATGCTGTGGGCAAGAATTAGCTTGGGTGGATGTATAGACCTCTATATCATCCAAGGTGGTACTTTAAACACTGTAAGGTATAGATATGAGATTCTCTGACCTTTTGTCATGCCTTATGCTGGTGCTATAGGTGATTTTATTTTTATGGACGATAATGCACATTCCCACAGAGCTGGATTCATGGACAACATGTTGAAAGAGGAGGGTATCCAGTGTGTACAGTGGCCAGCTTCCTCACTGGACTTAAATCCAATGGAGCACGTGTGGGATGCATTAGGCAGGCACACTGCAGGCAGACCAGCACCTCCCACAACTTTTCCACAGCTGCAGATTGCTCTTATGCAAAAGTGGCGAGGCAACCCCAAGAACTCACTGATCATCTCAATGCATCAATATCACAGAGGTGTGAACCAGTGCTAGCCGTCTGAGGAGACCATACTGAAGACAATTTTCACCCATGGCCCACGATTATTGTAGTGTTAATTTGCTTTGTCTGTTTACCATATTCTCTCTTAATCTCATTTCATTTGATTCAAGCACTAATCAGGAGCTCTCATGAATCATGGCCTTCTTTATGTCAGTATATCATTATGAAAGTAATATGTGGTTAAAAAATATATTATCTCGTACATTATTGCACCATTTTTGGATGATCTTACAATATCCTCTAATGTTTTTGAGCAGTGTATTATAACTGGTAGTTGAGGATAGGAGCAAAAACAACATTGACAATCCTTATCAAATAATGAAAAATGCTCAGTTTTGAGTATTTTTTGAGTGAAGGGGATGAGAGATGAAGCAAATATATGTTTAATTACGTGTATTAACTTAAACTCCAAAATACACATATTTACTTAGAATCATGCCATTTCATTAGAAAAGAAATTGCTGTAAATTAAAGCTCAATATATACAAAATATGCAGAGCATAAAAGAATGCCTAAGCATGTTTTCATTAAGTAGACAAACATAAGGGAGAAAACACAAAAACAATCATGGAATTCAATCAAGTTAATGTTCTAGTAATTAATCATGATCCACCCTCCTTTTCTTATAACAGCACCCATTCTTTGTGTTACTAAACTAATTAGATTCTCCAAGCAGTTTCCACCATCTCCTATAGCTGGTCACTTGTATGAGGTCTGTTGTGATCAATAGCTCGGCTCATCTGTTTCTGCATGAGTACCCATACATTTTCTATGGAAATTAAATCTGGGCTCTTAGGCACCCAGGGAGCAAGCTGAATGTCATGTTCTTGGGAGTTGAGATCTCAAACCAATTAGAGACAGATACAGCCAGGAGGTGGTGTTGACAATCCTTCCACTCGGGTTAAATTGTTTCCTTATTCTCCCCTTGCACCTTGGCCATGACATTTGTTCACAGGGCATTGTTTGTGTGCCAGACTTGAATATAGTCCAATAGGAGATTGGCACACCCAGGACTGGTGCAAAACACAAATGATGAAAAGGTTCTGCTGACACTAAATAAAGAAATGCACTAACAACATTGGCTCATTTCTGTGCACTGGACTGTGCATCTTGATTTTCTTATGAACAGCCCATGAAGTCTCCTTCATTCTTAATGACTTTTGTACAACTACTGTAAGAGATTAAAAAGAAAAACAGACGTAAAGTTAATTGAAATATACAAGGAAAAGTAAAGTAACTGAACATTGAACTAGATTACGTTAGTGAAGTGAGAATAAAACAAGCGGACAAATTCAAAATATCTGCAAACTATCTTAGAAGACCTTTTTGCATTGTACACACAATCAAGTTTACATTGCCTAAATGGAGATTACTTCTAGTCAAAAATTTATGTAACATAAAAACTTTTCTGTAACATGAATAACTATTCCTAAGAGCTTTATGTGAACTTAAAATGGGTAGAAAAAATTGTGTGACTGTGCATCAGATTTCTCATTACATTTGCTAAGGAAGCTGTAGCATCAATATGGCAGATATTCTTTATAATTCAACAGCTTCTCGTTTTGTAAATATCTCAAAATAAAAATTGTGTGAAGAAAAATGAACCAGCAAAAATCTAAAAACACAAATATCTTTAAAACCTCCATACAAGTATTTTGTATATTCTTATTTCTCTCCATGAGATTTATATACAGTGATTCACAACATAATTGGTAGAAATATTTATAAACATACAAATAATAAAATGCTCTTTGTGCAGAAATAATGTCTGTTGAGGACTTGAGGTTGCATGTGTATTCCTAAATACTCGTAAAAACGACCTAAAAACTTTTGTAATGCAAAGCCATATTGAATTTTTTTATGAAGCTGGTGCTATGAGCTGGGAGCAAATCAGCAGTCTTTCTGCTTTCTTCCACCAGAATCTGGTCTATTCCCTTCCCACTATATATAGGGATTAATGATATTCAATTTAAATGAAGCATTGTCACATTTAGGCTCTTATTAAAGTGACAATGGCTAATAGTGCACTTAAGGATATCATTTGCACACATTTTAAGTGGTAAAAAGTTACAGGGGTGGAAATATTTTTCAATATAGTCTCCCTGCTTTTCAATACATTTCCACCACTGAGTTGGGAGGGCATGGATACCTTGGGGAAAAAAATCTTTTGGCTGTGCATGTAGCCATTCATGCACCACCTGTTTCACTTCTGAGTCAGTCGGAAACTTGTTGCCACCTATGGAGCTCTTTAGTAAGCCAAATCGGAGGGCACTAGGTTGGGGGAGGTACTCCAGACACAAGTCCTTGATAGTCGCCAAGGTTACACAAGCTGTATGAGGTCGTGCATTGTCATGTTGGATGAGAATGCCTGTTGAGAGGCGTCTGTGGTGTTTGGTGAGTATGACAGGCTTCAGAATTTCATGCATCAATCCATTATCGGTGGCACTGGTCACTGTCTTGCCCTTTTCCATGTAATGTTCTGCTATGGGACTCTTGTGGTCCCAGAATAAGATCAGCATCACCTTTTGTGCTAATGGCTGGCTGTAGAACTTTTAGGCTTTAGTGATGATGGGTGCCCCCATTCCATACTGGAGGGTTGGTCTCTGGTTGGTAATGATGGACCAAGGACCCCTCTCCAGTCACAATCCACTTCAAAAATGTGTCACCTTCAAGTTTGTGTCAGCGCAGCAGCTCCTGGCAGGCATCAAATCACCTCTCCTTCATTTCAGGAGTCAGCCAATAAGGTACTCATCTTGCAGCCACTTCGACTCATCATGGACAATATGGTGAGCACAACCATGACTGACTTGTAATTGCACTGCAATGTCATCAATGGTGACCTGTCTATCCTACAGAATCATCTCCTCTGCCTCAGCTGTCACAACATGATGTGCCTGGCCTGGCTTCGGCACGTCTGCCAGACTTGTGTCACTGCTGAATTTTGTACACCTGAGTCTGCGATAAACATGAGTCCCATACTGTGTCAACATGTGTCAATGGATTTCTATTGGTTTCATGGCTTCACAGTGTAGGAAACAGATCACTCTGTACTGCTCTTCTTTGGTGCACTCCAAAAGAGGGGCCATCATACTGGAAATTCCCATATCATGCTGCTGGGTTACGTGGAGTCATGGGACCAATGTCAGTTGATGGTGGAAGAGTCTACATGTATGCATACTGATAAGAGAAGTTTTAGATTTTCAATAGCAGTTTTCCGGTTTTCATTTCACTCACCCTCGTACATACACTGCTAGATTATTTAACTCAAAAGGAGAGAATCAAACCATAATTTTTGTTTGCCTCATTGATTAATTCACTCCGGAGGTTCAATTCTATCTTTGAATTTCAAATGTTGAATTTACAGCAAAATAATTTAGAATGATTTGGAAGGGAACAGCACCGCCCTGCACTGCAACCTTTGCAGATCTCTTGTACATCCCCAATCGTATCAGAGATCCAGAAATCTGATGTTCACAATGAACTGAATCAGACTCTGGACTGTGATTTGAAAGCTCATATAATTTTGGAAAATGACTCTCAAAAGTAAGGGCTCTTTGGTGAGCAAGTGCTCAGCACTTGCCAAAAAGATGTGCAGTTGTCTCATCTGTCTGCTGACACCAGCAGCATTTACTTGTTGTTTCACCAGTGTTCTCTAAGGGGCCAGCATCTTGTAAAGAGGCCCACTCTGCACATGAGAGCTTTTGTCTGCTTAATTTTACCAGTTTGTACAACCTGCTCATGTACAATATCTATATGAGAGCTTTACAGTGCCTGAAATCAGAAATAAATTGTAATCCTCTTTACCTCAAATTCTTTGAATCTATTGTCCAGATTGCTGCTAATGGCTTTGAATTTCTATTGAATGCTTATTACAACATGCTTTCTTTTTGCCGACATTTCAAATACAAACATCTACAACATCTGACCAACATCTACATTAAAATAAGTAAGAAACAGCATCTACTTTCCACCACAGTGACTGAGGTCTCAAAAGATCCTGCAACCTGGGCTAAAAACATGATGTCCATCAGTATAGAAAAAAACTTTCTATCATATATTCACTTTTGCCCACAATCACTTAAGCCTAGAAGGTAAACACATCACGATAGCAGAAAACCTGAAGTACTTGTGAGTGTGTCTAGGCCAGAAACTAACATTTCAATATCATATCAATAAAATAGTTGAAAAGACTACAGGCAAACTCAAGATTTTGAAATGACTAGCTGGTACAATTGGGCAGTTCTCTCACAGCCCTTAACTCCACCTGCAAAATGTACATAAAACCAACTTGAAGCCCTTATAACTGCCAACACACATGCCTTGGAGCTAGTACAGAACCAAACTCTGGGATTAATTACAGAAACTGTCCACTTAAAATCACAGCCCTCCAAATCATTACAAATAATTTTCCTATTAATAAAGAGATTAGTAGACTCCTCATGCTTCAATATGAAGAACTAATACATCTGCCTTCACACTTATTGGATATAATATATGGGAAATCAAATGGGATCTGAAAACACGAGTCTTCATTCAACATATAACCAAAATGAGGGATAACTATATCCGTTACTCCATACCAGAAAAGCTCTTACATCCTCTATCACCTTTGAATTTTGTGGATGTAGAATATGAATGAATCTGCTTGATCCAGTTGTAAACAGTACAACAAATGAGTACGTGCTGAAACCTCTGCCTCTAAAAACCATTCACTAGCTTTACTCTCAAGAAGAATGGTTGCATATTTACACAAACAGTTCCAAGATGGACAGAAATGGCAATACTGGAATAGGAATATACTGCAACTTATTCAACTTTTATCTCTGCTTAGGACCTTTCCAAACAAATTTTGATGGTGAATTGCAAGTCATAAATCTAGCTCTGACACAATTCATAATACATATAAATATTATGGTACTTAGTGATTCTACAAGCACTGTCGTCTAACTCACATGAATAATCTAGAGTTACTGAAATCTAAACTTCAATAAAACATCTACGTACAGTGGGGAAGGATGTAAGGTTTTAATGGATCCCATCCCATTGTGGAATTCAAGGCAATAAGAGAGCAGACATTTTAGCAAAAAAGGGAAGCAAAATAATTCCATCAACAGTACCTACATTTTGATTAAATTCACTCAAACTGTATATAAACAAATCATTCAAAGAGGACATGTTCGAAGAGTTCAGACAACTACATTCCAACAAGTGGCCCAGCCTCCCGATCAAGAAACACCAGATTATCCAAGAAGAGATACATTTGCTGCCACTGGGCATGATTACCTCGTAGCTCACCTCCATAGGCTCAACATCATGCCATCTTCTTCACGTGTTTTACGTGGGAAAGTAGATTCAGTTAGGGATTGGGAACATGTCCACAATTGCAGTGCTTGAAACAATGTCAGAGACAAAATGAACACTCTTGCAGATTTATACTGGGAAGTAAGAAGAAGAATGGCTCTGTACCAAAGTGTCTGTAGTATTAAATAAATAAACATTAAAATAAGTAGGCCTCCACATTGGATGGTGGCAGTTAACACTTTTTGAGCACCTCATACTGTTTCATCTATTCTTTGTTTCTATTCCCTCCCCACCTACTCTGCTGTTTCATTCAAGTGCAGCTCAGTTAAGCAGGGTTTTACTGTATCTCTAATAATAACAATAAAACTGTGAAATTTATAACATGTAAACAATGATAATCAATTTCAAAAAGTGAAAGCAAATACTTTTTCTTTGTTTTACTGTAAAATAATACAATACTTTTACTACAAAACTTGGCCAGCAGGTGCACAGCCCATGTGACCTTCACTACATGTCTCTGTTGTTGTTGTTGTTGTTGTGTTTAACGACCGCTTTTACTACTACGGCACTGCAGGCGGTGACACTGATGACACATGGAACGAAGATGGAGCACCAGTGGAATGAGATGGCGGGGGAAACCGGAGTACCTGGAGAAAACCTGCCCTGATGCCGCTTCGTCCACCACGAATACCACATGCGGGTCCCTGGGATCGAACCCAGGCCGCCTACATGTCTCTGTGCACATGCTAATTGTCACACATGCATCAGTCTTACTTCTGTTTGATGTTTTGTGCTGTTGTGGTCCAATTCTCACATAAATAATATTAGGAGTGTTTAGAAGTGTTTAGTTTTGCTTGAAGTGTTTTCAAAATGAATCATTTGCACTATACAGTACAACAAAGAGTGTTTATGTGCTTGCATCATCTTGTAGGGAAGTGCTAAGGCAGCTTGGAACTAAATTTCCTGGTGTGCATGACACTGTTCATTTGCATGTCAATAAATTCAGGGAGGCGGGATCAATTCGTGATTGGAAAAGAAAGGTAAAATGGTATGCACTTACAGAACAGAAATTACACGAAATTGGAGAAAGGTTAGAACAATCACTTCAACAATCTCTTAGGCGCCTTGCATGAGGAGAGAAGTTAACACTATTTCGGAAGCTGAACCAATGTGTGTGAATGACAATTTCATCAGAAGGTGTCGTAGATATACTGATGTACATGGCTGGCATGTTTTGTGTTTATTTTGATAACTGTTAATGTGATCTGAGATTTGATGTAATGTTCATGCAAGTATGACTGGGAGAATGCCAGCCAAGTTGTGCAGTACATGTCCAGGACATAGGCCAGGCACCTGCCACCCAAGTTTTGTAATAAATGTACTGTAGAATGCAGGTAAGTGGTTTTGAAAATTGATATTATTCACTTTAAGATATCACATAGATCATTTAAAAACATTCTGAAAATCTATCTAAATAACTGATCTAGATATTTGGCACTCAGACAATTAGTGTACTACTGTGATTCATTACATTGCTGAATGATCTGTTTATTCTATTTTCACAAGCCCCTTTGCAGATGTCATATTTATAATAGCAGCTGTTCAAAATTGTTGCAATTTAAGAAATATTTATGATGGTAGTGTTAAAATGATTCAACAGTTTAAAGTGAGATATGAAATTTTTGGAAGCTATTTCTTTCAAAGAAAAGTAACCAAGTGTAAAAGGTAAGGCAGGGTTGGATTTGCTAATTATGCAGGAAATGTAGTGGACGAATCTTTATAAGAAATAAAAGCCTGGTTTTACACTGACAAAAAAATCATTGTATTTTGTTTCAGGTTACCATTTTTTGTTCTTTGCTCACTTGGATCTCTCAATCCATTTATTTACGATAGTGATTTTTCATGAGATGTTTGTAAATTGTTAACTTTTTTCTCACCTCTGTATGTTTATTACATAGTTTAACAATGACACTGCTCCATGAAGTGCTTGAAACTTACAATATTAAACAGTCTTCTACACCACAGGGACTAAAGCTTTCTCCAGTATAACCTACTGCGCACATTCTTTATATTTGGATGATACATCTTTACAAATACTAAAATATTCACTATTTAATTGCAAAAGTGTCACTCAGTCTCAAAACATTACAATATAAAAATCAACAAAACATTTATCAGAGTCTTTATACATATGTATAGCAGTGTCTTCCACAGATTGCCTGGGTATAGGAAACGTATAGAAATAGTTATCAGATTTAGCAAAACTTCCTTGTTAAAAATACTTACTATTCATCCTTCCAAACTAATTACACAACACAATGTAATGTAACAATGTAAGTTCAAATTAAAGATTAAAGTTTATAAGCATGGAAGAAGAATCATGAGATTCTACATAGAGTCAATAAATGTCTAATAGAGTTTGAAGAATTACAAACTACTGACAACCACAAACCATTAAACCATACTTTCCCATTACCATTCTCTAATAGTACTGAAAGATAAGTTGCCACTAAAGTTAAGAACTGGCCCATTTAAGGACCTACATTGTTATTTTGAAAATAAATCTCAGAAATAGAAGTTTATATAAAATTTCAACATAAAAATTATCTGTAAAGCAGATCTCTGGAAACATTCATTAAGAGGATGCTATGGTGAAATTAATATCTCTAGAATTTATACATACAAAATTTTCTTTTATCACATATTCACTTTGTAACAACTCACAGTTTCATAAGAACAGCTTAAAAAATACAGCTATAAAAATATTAATATAAGAGGAAATATGTTGGGAACCATTGATATAGGAATTTGAAAATGTGGAATGATACTTCTATTACTCTCAAAATGCACAGAAAAGTTGGTTCTATGTACTCCAGCATCTTTATTTTATTTATTTTTTTTATTTTTATTCTTTTTTTTTTTTTTCAAATTTGTCCATAAATATTATATATAAAAAATTACAAACTGAGAAAGCTAAGCATCCAGCACATTAAAAAAAAAAAAAGAAAAAAATTAATATCTTTGGCTGTATTCAAGAGTTAAAACACTGGAGTTCATAAACAACATATTATGAATGCCTGTGCCAAGTTTCATTGTTCTGGAGAAGAAAAAAAAATTCTGCTAAAAAGTGTTTCTACTTCTATAAAAATACTTATATTTACAAGAAAAGTGAAACAGAAGTATAGGCAACAGTTATCAAGCAATGTGAGCAAATTATTGAAACAAATAATTCCTTTAAGGTTACCAAATGTTAAGTAGCCATGTGGAGGAGGAGGTGGAAAAAGCTTTTTTTTTTTTGTTCAAAAAAGGGAAAAGATGATTTTGATTTTGAGCTAAGATTGTCAATTTTCACCATAGCATCTTCTTTAAAGACAATTTTAATAACTTCAAACAATTTTGTACCTCGATCAAATTTTAATTACTTGAGAGCAAAGCCATTCTTTTCTTATATCATACAACACAGCACTAAAATGCTCTTGTCATAAGCTGGCTTTTCTTAAGTAATTAAATTTTAATCTTTAAAAGTATCAGGGAAGCTTTGCATTCATTCTGAGTTTAGAAGTACATAGTCTAAAGAACCCAATACTACCTTACCTAACATTTTTTTTTTATTTATTTGTTTTTAATAATAAGAGAAAAGAAGGAATGATAAAAGAGTGTTAAAAGTGAAACAGAACACAATTCCCATACCTGTTTAACATGTGGATACTGTTAATTATGCCATAATACAATTAGCATTCAGGCACACATGAGAATAATCACAGCTTATCAGACCAGATCATGCTGATTCAGGTTCCAGCAGAGGAAAACAGTATCTTAAAGTATAGCCACGGATACAGGGCTTGAGCATCAAGTGGTACAATATTTGTTCTTTTCCTAAAATGCAGCTTCCTCACATTTCCAAACAGATATTAGTAAACGCTTTGACAATACAATAAAGCGTTATGTAGAATTTACAAATATCTTGGAAATTGAGAGGTAGAATCGGAGCTGAAAAATTCAATGCCACAGCCAGGATTTGAACCACAGACCTTCCACTTCAAGCGTGGCTGCTCTAACCACTGAGCTACTGTGACAACTTGCCAGTATAACATTGAATTCTCCAACCTATTTGTATTTTTCCCAGTAGATCACAAGTACTTTATGTCCCGGGATTAAATAGCTTTTAGATGGTAACTGTCATTTATATATGCTAACAAGCCTACTGCTGTTGGTATAAATAAATATATGTTAACGACTACGTGATATGGTTCAATGCCATCTTTCTTTGCCATTTGGGTATCTTCTCTATTTTAATTATGACTGCAAACTGCTTTGATCTATGTAATATACAATGAAAACCAAAGGCAGAACAAATATATACACAGTTAAGTAAGGATTATTTTCTATACCTGTAGATGGACTAGTTCTCAGAATTTTACTAGATGTGCTTTTTTATATAGTACAAGCCAATTAAGACGTATCAGTAAAATAATGCTAAATAACAAATAAGCTTCTCAAGAATCAAGAGTCTACATTTTGAGGTAATAACAATATTACTCAAATGCATTATCATTTGCTACCAAAGCCTGAATCTGTTATATTCTTTTCACATTGACTGCGCAAATAAATCAGTATCTTATTACTTTTTCTAACGTATTCCATCTATTTTTTATATTCACATATAACATTTAATTTTAGTTCTTAAATATTAGCAAATACAGGACTCCTATTGATTTTAAAATAAAGGTATACTCTGTGTTGTAATTATGGCAGACTCTGCAGGTTTACTAGCTGATGATGAGTCCTATATCTTTTCAGGACCAAGTTTCATGGTACAGAGGAAGATCAAGTTGGAAGGTGCAATGGTATTAAGAAATGGTAACTTCATTATTTTTATCAGTAATCCAAACGTGATCACATAACTGAAGGGGACTTTTTGTTTCTTCTTACGTATTGTACAAACTTGTATGCTGAAATCCTGTTTGCAATTATGTCCAATTATATGTTTTAGAATTATACAGTACTATAATGCCTGCATATTTTAGTAGTAATGTTATTAAATGTTGTTCGGCCAAAAATGTTTATTTTGAAAATCTATTCGCAACAGTTTTGCACATAAATTTCATACATATAACCATGTCAGTACACAGTTCAAAATGTAATTATTTTAACTCACTGACTGCATATTTTTATGTGAGGGGGGAACTCACTCAGAAATATATCCAGTCCCCAAATTTAAAGGTAAAGCTTGCTCTACGCTTAATGAACTTTGGGGGGTTAACAACGCTATTGAACACAATGAACTAGAGCAGGCATCAGGAATGATGGCAGTAAATGACATATAACACGCAGGTAGGGGTAACAGGGGAAGTGCTGCATTGCAGTTATTTTCCAACCTTTCTCAGGAAGTACTTGTACACATTATACAATACTTCTCTGGCTTCACTGAGAATAATATAACTTTTTTTTTTTTTTTTTGCTTGGAATTATTTAATTTCACTGTTAAACTGTAGGTAAGTACTCTCACATGCGCTCTGAAACAGACTATGCTGATTTGCTAGAAAACACGTGATGGTCACGTAGTTGAATACTGATCTGCGCAACCGCCTTCATTCATGATGGCGACTTTAGTGAGCAAGAATTCATATTTTAACATTCTTTTTTTTTCCCTACTTGATAGCATTTCATACAAACTTCAGAAAGACTAACACAGAAGTTCAGCTATTAAAGATTGCATTGACACAAATATAAATCATGTTTATAAAATTAATTTTGTGAAACGGAGCTCCATGGCTCTGAAGGTATTAAGAGAACATTCACAACCCAATAAAGACTTGTAGGAAGATGCTCGAACACTGGATCTGTGACTATACTTTTCCTTCTGCAAAGACAGCTAATGTAATAATGCTGATACCTTTGTTCACTCTTAAGAGCAATGCCATTGTTTAAAAACTATTGTTGCGCAACTTGACTTGAGGAGCAGTGAAGCAAGTAAAATAGAGTTACCAACAACAGGAGAAAACAGAAATGCATTTGAAATGTATGATCCTTCTTTGAGCAGCAATAGCTTTTTCTGACAAAGAGCTATCCTCTCAAAACTGATCTTAAACATTCAGTACACCTCTGAATCCTGATTCTTTCTTTGAATCACAGATTTTATTCACTGCTGGTAACTCTATTTAAATGATGACTCATTTTATCCACCAAAATGCAGAAAGATGAGTGGAACAATATTTTGGGCCATGGGTTTTATGCTTACGCAGAAATCAAATGTGGTATCAGGTAGGCTTTATCCCTTGACTCTAATTAAAATACAACTTAATACTTGCACTGTGTAGCATTATAAGTTTTTAATTATTTCAATAGGTAATTCCAGTTAACAAATAAAAAAAACATTCATATAAGACAATCTAGGGTACATCACTTGTGTCTATCTCCTTCATATGTCAGTCAAAATATGAGAAAGACTTGCGGTGAAAATAATAATTGCAATAAACCAACAAATACTTAATTTCGATATGTGAAAGAGGGTAATGAAAACATGATATAATGAGTTAAAAATGAACGGGTTTGAGATCATGTTAAATTAATAGTGTCAGGGATTCTTGAAATGGTCACCAGTCAGGAATGAAAGAATGAAAACAATTTAAATTATTAAACCAATATCAGGCGGTGTTGATCACTCTGTGATCAAAATGCAATCATAGCCAGCAATACTTTCTTGTGCTATGGAACACACTATGCAGAGACTTAAAAAACCCTTAATGATAATTATAAAAATGGAAACAATGAAAACTCTCACCATAAGCATTTATACTCCAGCATAAAACTTACACAAAAAAAAAAGGGGGGGGGGGGGAGCGGGCGGGGCAGTAAAGCAACAATCTTACTTTGTTCACTATCATTTTGTGCATGTCAAAGGTGCAAAAATTTAATACAACTTTTAAAGCGATTTCATTGTTTCCAGTAGTAATTATGTGCTAAGAGAAACAAAGTTTAATATGAACATGAGGTGGAATCAGATTGTGTATATCCTGCAGCAAGGTTCACTTAACTCATATGGGGTCAGAGAGGCAACTCTAACTTTTGATTGGAAGGATAATTACCTGTGTGGCACATAGGCTCTTGGAAATGAAACTTCTTTCAGAAACCTTTAGCATAGTAGAACCCACCTCATCTTGTGCAAAGTGCCTATTAATTATACTGCTAAATGGTTTAAAACCATACTTTTGTTGCAAAATATGAAGGCCAGAAATTAATGCTTCAGATATTAAATCAGACTTACAATCCAATTCCCATTGTTAAGGTTTTATTTGGAACTGCAGAAATTTAAACTACTACTGCCCACTAGTCTGTTCTTTAACAATAACAAGGACTTATGTGCACTGCAAATTGAGTACAGAAAGAAAAGAAAACATGGTTTGATAGAAAATCATACTGAAGTTCAGACTATGAGTGGTATAAAGCAGATAGCATAAGGGGATGGTGCAGGTGTGAGGGGAACAGGTTGCATCATTGCCAGGTTTATCAATAGAAGTTAATGCTTCAGTTCTTTTTTTAAATTTTCAAGAAATCCATTATCAAATGAAATGATTAAGTGTACAAGCAGTTCTATATGTAACACGGAAACATGCTTCGCCTATATTCACTAAACTTTTAACTGGTTTTTGTCTGTTAAAACACAATGTGACAACTGCATATTGAGCATCTCTATTAACAGTCATTCTGTTCAGAAATGGATAACTGATGATTATTCCTTCAATTAGTATGCTATATTATTAGCAAAAATGGAAGTGACATCTCCAGAGTGTTATAGTGCAGAAAGAGTTCCTAAGCCTGCTACCATGTTGCAACACTGCATGCTGAAACATGTGATACGAGACACATCTGGTTTGTATCGCTCATAGCCTGAACTTCTGTATAGCTGCTGGTGACACACCTGAAATACAGCTCCAATGAATTGTTGAAGCTGTACTTCTTTTAGTCAAAATTACTTTCACAATGACATAATCACATTTCCAGAAAACCAAGATGGTTCCAGATTTTGATGATAGATAGTCCTTACCAATTAAGGAGCTCCATACTGAAAACAGCTGCGCAACAGCCGAGTGAGTGTATCTTTAAAACTCAAGCAAATATTAGCAAAGTTAATACAAACTACAAATTCAAAAATGGTTCTGAACTGCCTGTTGCTATGCATGAAGTATATATTATTCAAGAAGAAATTCTGTACTTATGAATAAATAAATGAAAATTAGAAATTTCAGAATTCTAACTCCTAAGTAAAAGTCCTAAAGTTTTACATTTTATGCATGTATCACATAATCCATGGGATGATTTTTTAAGTGGCAACAATGCTATAACAATTCCATGAATATAATTTATGCCAGAGGTAGGTTAGATGGCCACCCTAGCTTGTCCCCTCCAATACATGCACATTTGCAACAATAATGCAGTTTTGAACAAGCACTCATGGTGTAAAGTTGCAATGGTTTTGATCAGAGGAGCTGGTTGAAAATTGAATGACAATAGCTAAGAGGGTCTAAGCCTTCAAAGAACATCAAATCATGACAGATATGCCTCATTCTGCAGTAAGGGAAGAAATTGTGTAGAATATGAACTTATTAATGCTGGGAGATCGGAATGCCACGATTCGTGAACTGGTTAACGATGCTGGATTGGCATCTTCGACTGTACTTAAATTCCTGAAGAAGCAGCTGAGAATGTGGAAAATCACCTCAAGATGGATTCCATGTGATTTGGCCGAAAATAAAAAATGGCTGTGATATGATGCAACAGAGCATGCAACAGTGGCTGTGACTGATTTGTTCAATCATTGGGGCTGGGAAGTGTTTTATCACCTCACTTATATTCAGCATCTAAACCCCTGTGACCACGATCTCTCCCCTGAAAATAACCACTTTGTGAAATCTGCTTCTGCAAAGTTAATGACGTTCTCCAGAAAACCGACTACTCCCTTCACAACATCCAAAGATTAAGCAGTGCCAATGGCATCCAATGGGTTCCATATTTCTGGGAACACATGATGCACAACAGAGGTGGTTACACCGAAGGCCTCTAAAACTTAAAACATTGTATAAATGTTGAGTATCTAACTAAAAAATAGCTGCCACTAATAAAAAATCAACCAATGTATATTCAAACTTCAAAGAACATGGTTTTCCGTTTACTATTGCAAAATGCATGGCCCTAAAAATGTCTTCTCTACAAGGAAGGTGGGGCTTAGCACATTGTTCATTCATGCATTGCGGTAAAAGGAAATTTGAAAGTTGAATGCTATGCAATGCTTTATCTTTTTATTATCAAAATTTTGCAACTTGATTTACCATTTAAAAACTGTGGAAATTTATACAGGTACAGATTTTCTGAAAAGGTTCAGAAACGCTAAAAAGTTGAATAAAACAATGTTTTTTTCTCTTTCATATTTTTACCTGATGAAGAGTAAATCAAAATACTCTAGTTAATTTATGTGCCACAAAATGTGTTTTCAAGGAAAATGTTTTCACAAGGCGATTCCATTTTTGTATAATCCATTCAATTTGGTCATTTATATATCCTTATCCTAGCTTTTTGGAAGAAAATGTCACTTTATCTAATCAATACCTGTCAGGTGCAACAAATGCAGACAAAAAACATGTTTAGGTAGAAAACATAAATCACCTTAAACTATCTTTCTGAAATTAACACTAATGCTACTTACTACACAGCCTTGGGCAAGTAAACAATAATGAGGAGTATTTCTACCGCAACCATAGCAAGATGTGATGGGTTCTAAGACTGCAAGCAGCACCAATGTCAAGGTACACAACTGTATTCTGAACTATGAAAAAATATTATTATTTGTATCCTATACTTGAATTTCTTACATGGAAGAACAATATCTTTATACAAGTGCTCTGAAAAATTGAGTTTTCCTTTTTAATAAGTCCGCATTCTAAAAATCGGCACATAGTTTTATTTTGTGGAGTCCTTTATGAGACTCTTTTAACAATTTAAAATATACAATACACAGTCAGATCCACCTTTACAATCACAGTCTTATATTTGACCGATGTCACAATTTGTTTAAAACTAAGAACATAATTATTATGCTGCAAAGTCTTATATGACCTTCATACAACCTTAAGTGTCTCTCACACACCAACTGTCTTTAAGAACATATGCTATCCCAAAACATTCTATAGTGCTTGGAATCCCTTGACTAGAGAAATGTTTATTATATGCATTTATTTTTTAACGAACATAACTCAGCATCTGCCTTATTTCAATTCTGCTAGGTCAATATTTTTGTTTAGATGCTCACCATTTGCCTAAGACTCTCAGGTCCTATTTCATCAACAGATGTTACAAATATGCTAACATATTGTTTGTTAACATTGTTAACATTATGTTACAGCTCGTATTTTTCCCTGAACATTTCCAAGCATGGTAATTAAAAAGTGACTGCACCATGCTTTTATCGGACTATAGACAATGATACACTTCTGTTTCTGTATAGTATAACAGTATAACAGTGAGTTCTCATGCTATTTTCTCATGCAGCAGTGATACTCATGATTTGCAGGTTAGAATCTATAATTTTGATTTCCAATAAGAAATAATATTCCTTACTTGCAATCTAGCTAAATTAAATGTTACTAATGAATATTAATTTATCTGAAACTCCAGCAAAATGATGCATTTGATAGAAATTATAGATAATTTTTTGTACACTTTTCTATCAACTGAAGTGTTTTGCTCTTTTTCTTTTTTATCTAAATTACACAAAATCCTTAATAGCAATCCTAGAGATGGCATCAGCTGAGAAATTTCTCACTGTTGCTAGTCATAAACGAAAAGAGATAGAAGCATAAACTCTTAAATATTACAAATAGTAAAGTTGAAAGAGACATTTTCTATTTGTAATGCTTTCGTCCTCTTTTGTTCTTGATCAACAGGCTTAGCTTTTTAATTTAATTTAAAAGGTGAGTTAATTAATAACACTGAACAACACTTACAACAACTTAGCTTTTTAAGTTTATACGTCAATAAAATGTTATCTTCTCATATATTTTTTATTTAAAACGTTAGCATTTGGAAGATGTAATGGTAATTTATCAGCTATAGCTTTACTTATTTACAAAAACTGTATTAAAGCTTTCAACACTGGGCAGTAATATTACCTTAGCAACATGTTTAGTCAATGGAAGAGAATTGCTGTTGATCTGAATGTTAAAGCAGTTTAACAACTTGTTAACTATTTAACATTTGTTGATGAAAATGGGCCTTGGCATTAAAATATCACATTTTGCTTCTAAGAACAGTTTTAACAGTCCTAATAAGCATTAAGAGGCTTTGTTTAGAAAATAAGGTCCTCAATAAAATCAATTTTGAACCTCCCCAAATTTTTAACAAACATATAGAACAAGCTTCCAAAATGGGATGCAAACAGCATCAAATTGTTGTATTATAGTAGTAAGTTCCAAGAGCCCATGTTGCTGCATCTGATAATGCAGTTTCAGCATCCCTACCAATAAGGCCAGGGAAGTAGTGAAGGGATTTACTGAAACTAGAATTGAGCAAATTGCACATTGCCTCTTATCTATACTGCATATCAAAATGTACCAATCACATCCTACCCATCTGATATTTCTACAAAAAAATAAAAAACTGCTTTAAGTAAGAAAACTTGAGAACTCTGCATAATGTCAATGTAAATGCCATGTGATGCCAGAGTGGTAATACTGGCTTTGATGACCGACTCAAACTGAAAAGGGGGAAACAAAGTGTAAATGCAATAATTGCTTGACTCTGTGGAACACAATTTCAAAGAATACCGCTGCAGGGGTATATGTGTTTCACTAGAGGATGGCACCAGACCAGATGGATTCAGAGGACCCCATTTCCAGCTGTCTTTCTGCACAAAGCATAACACAGCTTCCTTTATAGAGAAATCACCATTGTACATTCATATTCTCCAGTATAAAGTCAAATTTTTAAATTCCCAATAAAGCCAAACATTTTTTAATGCAAAATGGCAATATTCTATGTGTAAAAAAAGCCTGTCGCTTTGTCTTTACCGGGAGGGTCCTAGGTCATCAATACAAATTAAATCTGCCTACACTCACTATAAAGTGTGTTCTGACGAAAGCAGAGATCACTCTCTCTTTCTTTCTAATATATATATATATATTTATTTATATATATTTTTTTTAACTTTCTTTTTTTCTTTTTCTTAACAATAATGTTCTGCATTAATTACGAAATTCCCTGAACATAGAGCTGCTATTTTAAAATAAAAACCACCACAACCAAGCACCCACTACCCTACACCGTAGCCTCTGCATTCCACAGAGCATCAAGCAATTCTGGTCAACGTGCAAAATAATAAATGTAAACCCATTTCTCTTTTATAATTATAATTATTATTCATTATTCTACACAAATAGCTCTGTACAGATCAATTATTTTATACCATTTTTCATGTACTTTTTACAAAAGTGAAAACTAACACAACAAGTACTTTGCACGTGTATGCTCAGTGCAGAACACAGAGGCCAGGTGAACGGAGAAGGAAGGTGGGCAATCCCATCACTAACTGTCCTCTTGTCTTCTCCTTCAACCTAGCCAATATTTGTACTGGTATTTTTTGCTCCTTGAAAACTTTATAGTTTATATATTTTTTTCATTTTCTTTTTTTTTTTAAGTGCACCACCACAAAGTCTTAGGAAAAATAAATCACAAACTAGAACAGCTGTTGCATTGACTTCTAAAAGAATCTTCTTTGTAGAGTGAGGAAGATTCCTTTTACTTGAAGAAACATGAAGACGAGATGACTGATGAACGTTTTCTAGAGGACTGCACCTATTTTCCATCATTCTTTTTCAATGAAACACTTCACCTTGTACACAAATTCTCATTTTATTGTCACTCGCTATGAAACACTCACAAGTGACTCGAGAGATCTTCCTTGTACCTTCAGGGTAACGATCCTGTTGGGCACTAGGAAATGTTAATAAACAAAAAGCAAAAATGATAACCTGTACCAAAAACAATGCCTTTTCTTCCTTCCCCTCCCTCAGAGACTTGTGGTGGGATTTAAATCCTGCCAAGCCAGAAGTGAGAGGACAAAAAAAAATTGTTCTATACAATATCACTTGCGGACTTCTCCATTATGAGGAAAAAATGGAAAACCCACTCTGGCAGTTTTGTTGCAGTTCAGTTCAAATCTCGATCTTCTAAGTACTTATATTCAAACGTAAATCCTTCTTTCTTCCTTTGGCCCCACTTTTCGTAGTCAAAGTAAATATATGTGCCCTGAAACAAAAGAAAATAACAATAAATAAACAAGGTGTAGGGCTGAAACATTTTGCTATCTCAGTACTTAAGCTACCAATAACTATCACCAGCCATTACTAGAAGATATATTTCTTAACCCAATCACATCATATTTAAATGCCTTGACAACTAACCAAGAAATCAGATTTAAATCCCCTAGCTGGACAGCAACCTCTTAATGCTTAAAAAATCATTTAAAATCAGTCATTAACTATTTTTTGTTGAAAATTTGGGTGCACAAGATTAAAAGCATAAATGCACTCAATACTGTTGTCCTAATACTGTTGTGTGTGAAAGAAATGGGAAATCAGTTTGTATCTCTCCAAACTCATTGTTTCATGAAAAATTGGGGTGTCAAGGCATCAGGTTTTGCTCCAGTGCAATTGAATAGTGATTTTCGCACTTGAGACATCAAAATAAGTAAAGCAATATAGGCCCTGATTTCATTTTTCATCATCTTTCAACACTTAGTTGGGATTGTTCAACTACCTCATTACGGAAGCATTCATTTCGTCACATATTTTGTCAAACAAAGGTTCCATGTATGCTGAAAAAAATTGAAAGTGCAGACGGCATCTGTGACGCATGCTTATTCAGTAAGTATTTACAAATACCACTATTTGCAGGAAAAGGGTAGAAAATGAGGTTATCAATTTTGGTCCAATGCCAGTTACACTGGTTTTTCTGCATCATAATGTGAATGTATTTCGAAGGGACTGGCACGTCATCTTAGCTTCACAATTATTTTCTTTGCTGCTTTCTGCACTAGATTCATTATCACTGTCAGCAGAATCTTCTTCAGACTCTGTTTCATATCCAGAAAAATTACCATTTTCACTCTCTAACACACTTTGTATCAGTTTTCTCAAACCCTTCTCATCATTGATGCAAATTTTTTTTGCCGCCATGATGGCTCTAAGGTGAGTGAAATAATGTTGATATACAATTGTTGAAACACAGATGGTTACATTATACTTATCAGAATTACAAACACCATGTGTTAGCATTTCATTCTAGATGTATGTAAATAACATCTATGACAAGGAACCTAAACTATGTGGATTTATGGAGCAATGCAGCATAGCGAGCTGAACTCGTCATACAATTCATTTGCCAAAAAGATGCATGCGAGCCCTGGTCTTCAAATGGTGTGAATGGGTTAGTATGCATCACAAAGCTTTGTAAAAGAACCTTATTCAATAGTATCTCAATGTATTGTTTCAGCAGCTTTCTTGCACTTAAGTTAATCATAACATCCAAAATACTATTATACCCTAAAAAGTAGTCTGCCTCTGTAGCATGATAGTA
The DNA here is from genome assembly GCA_030765045.1 of Tenodera sinensis. Lineage (NCBI taxonomy): Eukaryota > Metazoa > Arthropoda > Insecta > Mantodea > Mantidae > Tenodera > Tenodera sinensis. The sequence goes on from CM060968.1 coordinate 140,961,267, forward strand.
GCATGTCTGCCTCACATACAAGAGGTTATGAGTTTGAATCTTGCTTAGAATGAGTTATCTGGATAGGGCTTTTCTGAGGTTTACCCTTATCCTGAGAAGACCAATGTCGAGTAACTTTAAGCTGAGAAGTCTTGGGCTCATTTCAGCATCATTTCACTCATTTCATTCATTTGTCTGATATGACATGTTGGAGTATATTAATACACACAAATATACCGGGTGTTGATGAACTACTCCGAAATATTTTCAGAGATTATAGAGAAGTCTTAAACAAGTAATTTGAGATAGGAGACTTATGTCCTGTTTGTTCAAATTTTGAAGTTACGGCTATAAGTTCCTAAAGTGCCAATATATCACTGGCTAATATCAACCATTCGAGAGTGCAACACACGAAAACAAAGCAATTTAGAGTGCACTTCTCTGGCGCAATAATTATGACACTAGCGTTCCAGTATAAGGTCATCATCGTTTTTGAGTTCAAGTCTCATTCACTGCCTTTCTTTCTTCCTCTGTTTCTTCTAAGTACAGCATATAAATAAGTTTTGATCTAGACTTTAAATTGTGTTTCAATTTATGCATTTTTATTTCAACATATCAGTACAATTACAATTTTATTCTTGCTAACAAAAAGTTGAATCCTACTTAGTACATTCATACGCTGAACTTCAAAATGGGAGGTGGTTTAAAGGATGAAGAAAGTATAAAGACATAAAAACATCTACAGGAATTTTCACATCATGAAGGCACAACAGGCTCTTATGGACCATGCTTTTCTTTTCTAAATGCAACTAAGGTAAAGTATGAACATGCATTTCGCTGTGAAACGTGTCAAAGTATACTATGGTATGCACGATAAGCCATTTATATAATTGTACATTTTTTAAAATAATAAAATCTAAAATTTGGTTGAAAGCAGATTTAACATCTTTCTCGCTTTGAATGTCTAAACATGGTTTTACACCAAAATAATTCTAATGAAAATCTGGATTATTCGCTTAAAGTTTAAAACAAAGTGTTAGGATTCTTTGTTTATACAGTGGAAAATGTCGCTGGCTAATTCTCATTCTGTAAGTCCACATAAAAACTTCCAGCAACACAGTTGTCAAGGAAATAACGAAATTATTTTTTATATACATATAGAACATCTCCAGTAACAAGCCATCCATAAACCACCATTTAAAGGCAAATATTTTTAGCGCAAAGCCAGATGTGGTGTGACAGGTGAAGGGCCGATAAGGGATTGTGCTTCAGTGGAGGTTTTCAATAGGTTTCGGGAATTTGAGCCGTGAGCGAGTTTTACATGTTCTCTGCTAATCGTGTGCATTACAGTTATAAGTGATCAGCGCGCAATGGATTATTAAAAATGGTGAGCGAAAAACAATTCTTTAGGATATTGTGTCATAAAACCACAAGGAGGGGGAAAATACTGCGAGAAAATAGAATATATTATTAATCACACAAAGAATGCCATTACGTCATTTACACCGGTCGAACTAATGCTCGGTAAAAGACCTGATCCAATCATTAAAGAATTACCACATACCATACCAAAGGACCATGAATTGAGCATGGAAGAAAAGTGCGATATAGCATTTAATAGAATCGTCCAAAATTCGGAAAATAGGAAATGTAAAGTAAAACGTTGACGAAGAAAATGGGAACCGCAAATAACAGATAAAGTCTTAGTTAAGAAAAAGAATATTTCCAAAGCAATAGAAAAAAGAACCAGAAAAATGGACCTACTTTATGCCGGATCTTATCAAATAAATAAACAATTAGGTGATCATACATACGAATTAAGAGGAAAATGGAAAAATATATGGTCGTTACCACAAGTGTAACTTACGTCCATTTATAGATATAGGAGAAGAGAAGTAATAATTTTAAAAAAAGAAAAAGAAAGCACATAAGCCCATATAAATGTTTGTGTTAATATGAAAGTGTTTCATGTACGTACATATGTTATGTTCCATTTATATTATATAACTTAATTACGTGGGAAATATTTCTTTACTCGTCATTTCGAAGTTATAATAATATAATGTAACAATTTAAACCGAAATACAAGTAAAGAAAGGGGCATTTGTGGCAGTAGTTTTAGATCACACCCCGAATTCACCATTTTCTGTTATATTTAATTTTATTATACAATGTTTTAAGAATTGATAAAGAATGAATGTTAAATTATATATATATATATATATATATATATATATATATATATATATATATATATATATATATATATATAATGTTAGGTAAAACAGCTCTCATTTATACTTAAATATGCTATGGATGAACAGCATGGCAATGTCCGGATATTACAGCTTCTGTGGTTCAAACAAATGATGAACCCACACTGCTCAAAGTAGTATCATTTCCAAACGACTTCCCTGGACCCGCAAGTCTCATCGGATAATAGCCAACTAAGCCGAGCCGAGCGAAGAAGAAGGTGGGAGAGAAAGATTTAATGCGAGCGCCACAGTACCAAGTTTAAGAAATTATCTGCAAAACTATGCACCAAGGAGCATTTTGAACATAATCACGTGCCAGAAAATCATAAGCAGAGAAAAATGGAGTCAAAGTTTAGCAACTATATAATAAAAATGTATTTGATTGGAACTGGCCAGCACCATGTGGGACCCTCAGTGGTCCTTTTAGCTTGCTCTTTAGCAGTTTTTTTCAAATTTCAAACACTGTAGCCACTTTTTAAATGCTTAGAGCTATCCTTCAGACAAGCTTTATCCCTAATTTTATTTAATTTCTCCTCATTTAAATTGGAATCTCTACCCTGAACCTCATACTTTACATGCTGTGAAGCTTCACAACCCATATTATACTCACATTGCAGATATTACACTAATTTCTATTTTCTTTTTTGAAATAAATGTTTCATTTGGGCATTTTTTTCCAAAGCTATGCAAAGCTTCATTGGTATTTTGCGTTTAGCTAAAAACCTTTTCCTGTTTTACCCTTTATTCTGTGCATTGTGAAAATATCACAGAAACTAATTATTTATAAACTATGTATCAAACTCTGAAACTTCTAAATAACTTATCTTTATCTAATGCACAACTATAACCTCCACACTTTATTAACAAATTATGTTTTAGCCTATAATTAACTACTTAGCCCTGCCAATCATTTCTGTGACACAAATCCTCTGATGTACACTCACATACAGTAAGTGAACAGAGAAACTTTATGCATTTCTCCACAAACCACTATGTGGTTAGCATATTTTCTCCCACATTTCCCTCCAGATAAATCAAAGAACTTTGGAACTTGCTCAACAGATAGCTTTCATATAGATGTTTCTCAGATTAGCTAACATGTTTCAGTAAATTTGACACAAGAAACCATGTAATTCAAACTTAATCTGGACGGACATTGAGTCGTCAGAAAACCATTGCAAGCACTTTGAGCGCTTCTAGGCATTTAAACTGAAACATCTAGCACATACCCATTTAAATCCCTCGGTGATGTCATTTAAAGGGCATGGATGACTTAACAAAAGTATGAAAATGAAAGCCAAAGGTTTAATCTTATTTATGGCATAAAAAGCCAAAAATGTAAATATTTGTCATTTTCATCCATTTTTCACCGATGGGTTACCTTAAGTCCTTGTGACTTTGACTTGATTCCGAAGATGAAGGAACCACTTCGTGGCATTCGCTTCAGAACTGTTCCAGAGTTTTGTCAGATAGTAGACTGCTGCATTTGAACTATCAACAGAACCAGTACTGCTAAGGGTATCCTATGACTTCGACATCACTGGTAATGGGTTGTACATAACTGGCGACTACTTTGAAGAACAGTAAAGCTTGGTAACATGTATCTCTTTATGAATATTAAAAATAGAAGCACTAATAACAGTGAAGTATTCTTCATGTTTGAGATCATTTTGAGTCACTTTTTTACACTCACCTTCAATTAAAATGTTTTAAAAACTGAACGTTTTCAGGACCATTCGATCTCATCATCAGCTGTTGGGTGAATGACGCTATCCTCTTGTTCCCTCTCTCTGCTGCATTCTGGTGTTAGGGGTACAGAGCTTTAACACTTCATTTAATGCTAGGATTTCGAAGTTAATTTTTAAGTTCCAGTTCTACCTTTCAAACTTTGCCCACACACGGCTTGTGTGTTTAAAAACACCAACAGTAAGTTTGTTGGAATAAATAAATATTAATAACTATTATTGTTTTTTATGTATATTTTTTCCCAAATGCTCAGTTCTATTGGTGAATTAAGAGATTTTAACAATTTTATATTAAGGCTAATTTAAGTGGTGTGCCACAGCAGACTTTTCAGTTTGTTTCAATTTTATGTTTCTCTGGTGTTCTTTTAGTCTGATTTCCAAATTTCTTTTTGTTTTTCTATGTAGCTTTCTTCACAAGAATTGCAGTTGATCTGGTAAATTCCAGATTTAAGATTGTATTGGATAGTATTGCTAAGTGGCTTGTTCAGCAGGTTTTTTTAAACTATTTGTTTTGTGGTGCTAGTTTTATGTTTAGAACGACATAGCCTAAAACCTAATTCCATACTGCCAAGCTTATATTGCCTACCAAAAGTACATAAACAGGACAATAGCATGAGACTCATCATTAACGGCATCAACTCGCCTATTTATCACGTTGCTAAGTGGCAAGTAAACAAGCTAAAATCTTACCCAAAATCTGAAAGTTTAGGAAATGAGAACTCCTTGGAACTCGTAAAATACCTACAGAACTACATTATCCCTGACGGCCATATAGTGGCTTCTTTTGACATTAAAGCCCTTTTTACCAGCATCCCGGTGGAAAAAATACCTACACTTATTAGGAAATGGTTGACTCCGACTACAATAGACCCCACTGAAATAAACGACATCATCAACCTTACGAAAATTTGCACAAAGAGCAATTACTTCACATTTGACAATAAATTCTACAGACAATCAAAAGGATTAGCAATGGGGAGCCCACAGTCACCGTTTTTAACAGACATGTACGTGAGCTTTTTTGAAACTCACTTAGTAAAAGCCTTTCCACACATGTTCAAATTTTGGAGAAGATATGTGGATGACATTTTCGCCATAATTCCCCAGAAACAAAAAGAAGATTCTCTGAAATGACTAAACCTGCAGAACAACCATATAAAATTTACAGTTCAAATAGAAGACAACACCTTACCTTTCCTGGACCTCAAAATTACTAGAGATATAGATGGTATAAAATTTGGAATATATAGAAAGCCCACTCATGTAGATAATTACATAAAGAAAAACAGTTGCAATCCAGTTTCACACCAACTGGCAGCATTTAGAAGCTTGATTCACTGGTTATATAATGTCCCTTTAACCTCTTGAGGGATATGGACGTGAAATCACGTCTATTTAAAATGGCGGATGAGCGATATGGGCGTCCTGTGCGTTTAAGCATTTAACCCTTATTTATCCCTTATGCAACTCAACTTATTATAATTTTCCCTTTATGAAACATTTTAGTAAGGTCTATATACTTTATTGGCTTACCTTAATATGTTCGTTCTGCAGTGATTTACCTCAAAACAGGGATAAACACACAAGGGTAGGTACATCTCCACATTCGCGAATTCCCTTCTTGCGGCACACGAAACACTTTCGAAATGGGCGGGACTTCTTTGCTGTTGGTGGTATCCTTTTAGGATAATGTTTTCCTTGAAGTCTGAGGGGTGCAGGGGTTTTGGATTTTCAACCCCCAACGTGGTATTGTTCAATTAGGCTGCGAGTTATTCATAGTCGGTAGTCAAGGTCGGTCATTGTCCTGTGTGGGTTTAGAGAGCTGTCCAAATCCCCAAACAATTGTATATGGTTATATCCAGTTGGTGCAAAAACACCTTTTTATACCACTTCTCCCTTCAGCTACAAGCAGGAAAGAATACGTATGTATTTCAACAAAGAAAGACACGGACTCTACTCAGTTACGAAACTCGCGTAAGCAAAAGTTGTAATGTTGATCTATTCTGGTGACTCAATAAGCCACGCATGCAGTAGCGATTTATTTCACAGGATGCTGACGCATTAGCCACACATACAATGGGTGTTTCTTTACTGAATCTTTCCGAGAACTAATATTAGATGCGTTCGAAAGAGCAAAGTTGACTTTTCACCACAGTGAAGCAAAATTGTGCCATTTCAACGTTTTGTAAATACAACTCAACTTTGCTGATGACATACATTTATACTGCAAATAACGAGTTTTATACCAGTTTTTGTTTCATTAAAATAACTTAATATTTACACAAAATACAGCTGTGTATATACGAAGCGCATTTAAGAATTTAAATGCTAGCAGTTCTCGGCTCGCGGACATTTAAATGGCCATCGCTCAAGAGGTTAAGTAAAGAGGAATTTCTGAGACTAACAACATATACAAGAAATTGCAGAATTAAATGGATTCAACCCAGCCACCATTAGGAACATGTCAAAAAATGCAGAAAAGCTCAAGATGATTTCGCAAACCAGTACATTAACATCACTTACAAACAACTCGAAATATAGAAAATTCACCTACCATCCCTGGGCCTTCAGGAAATTTGAAAGAATCTTCAAAAAACTAAACATAAAACTAGCACCACAAAACAAATAATACAGTTTAAAAAACTTGCTGAACAAGCCACTTAACAATACTATCCCACACAATCTTAAATCTGGAATTTACCAGATCAACTGCAATAGTTGCGAAAAAAGCTACATAGGAAAAACAAAAAAACAAAAAAAAAATTTGGAGATCAGACTAAAAGAACACCAGAAAAACATAAAATTGAAACAAACTGAAAAGTCTGCTGTGTCACACCACTTTTGCACTGAAAACCACAACATTGGCCTTAATATAAAATTGTTCTTGTTGTTGTTAGCTAATGCTGGATTTCTGACAATGAAGTCATTAATCCTCTTGCTCTCCAATATTTTTCACTAATGGATGGGGTGTTAGAAGTGGCCAGGCAAAGCCTAGAAAACTATTTTTTTTATCTTCAGCCTCGGTCCAAATGTCAGCAAGACAATCTATGTTCCTTTTTTCGCTAAATAGAAATAATCAAAGCAGAGGAACCTTAAATTTGGTATATGGCAGACAAATAATATCCAGAGTCCCAAATACAAAGTTTTTAGGTATTTATATTGATGATAATTACTCAGGGGTCTCCGTCTAGGGGATATGTGAATGGCGACCACAAGGTACCCAAGCTGAGCAGAACATTACTTCCACTTACTGGTGTTTTGCTCCTCACTGTAACTTTTCTATCTGACCTTACCTTGGTCATCTCTTGTTCTCTTCCGACCCCGATGCTATTAGGGTTCCCGAGGGCTAGGGAGTCTTTATTTTTCCAATCTCTCCATTTCTCTATAAAATCTTAACCCCTAACATGCTGACCTGTCATGGCATGTAATACGTACTCTGACTGGTAATCAGAGGATATGGTCGGTGAATTTATTTTGATAATTCTCCCGGTCAGGTCGGTGAGACCCGTAAACCAACGACAGGTGTGGTCCTCCAGACATTTTGGGGGTTGTGAGAGAGCGATGTGACCGCCAAAACATAAAAATATGGTGCTCTCTTAAAAGCGGTTACTATATTGCTATTGCTCTATGAGTGAAAATAAATGTTGTAGAGCAAGAGGATTAATGACTTCATTGTCAGAAATCCAGCATTAGCTAACAACAACATATCCCAATTCTGTTTAAATGTTTTGCCAGACAATCATGTCCTGTAATCAACCTGAAGGTTGCAACTGCCGTTTTTCGAGGATATTACTGTTTGAATGTTTGATAGTTCCCATCTTTTATTTTTTGATTTTTCATAGTAATATTTTACAATATTTTTTTTGAATTCAGAGTTGACTAATCTTTTAGCTGCATAAAATGGTAGATTAACTATAGATCTCTGTACACTGCTGGTGCCCTTTTTTGCAAGAAAATCAGCTTTCTCATTACCACTCAGTCCACAGTGAGCTGGTATCCATTGGAAGACTAGGTGTTTTTGAAGAGCGGTTAGATGGGTAAGGATTTTCCAACAATCTATAATTGTTTGGTTTTTTTGTGACAACTTGGAAGTAATTGCTATAATTGCCACCCTGGAATCTGAGAGAATAATTGCTTGATGAAAATGTGAAATTCTAAACAAAAGATTTTGTAGGACCTAATATAAAATTGTTAAAATCTCTTAATTCACCAACAGAATTGGCATTTGGTAAAAAATATACATAAAAACAATAATAAAGTTATTAACTTTGAAATCCCAGCATTAAATGAAGTGTTAAAGCTCTGCACCCCTAACACCAGATGGCAGCAGGACCATGGCAGCATAGAGAGGGAGCAAGAAGATAGCGTCAGTTACCCAACAGCTGATGATGGGACCGAATGATCCTGAAAATGTTTCCAGTTTTTAAAACATTTTAAGTGAAGGTGAGTGTAAAAAAGTCACTCAATATGACCTCAAACATGTTTCTCTTTTGTATTAGTTGGAAATAAACAGTTGTCACATAAAAATTCCAACCCTTGTAAGTAACCAAACTTTGGAAATAGTACATCACACATCTTAAAATTCAATTACAATACCAAAGTAAATGTAATCAAGCAATGCTTTTTGAAAACCACTAATAATTACGCACCAAACTTAACTGAAGTCAGTTATTTGTGAAAGCACGTGAATGACAAAAGTACAGTGTAAAGTAAATCACCTGCTCAAATTCCTCGTTGATGATTTTGGGTTCCTCATGGCGTTGGAACCACATCATGTACTTGGTGTGGAACCTCCAACTCTGCTTTTTAAGGGCCTTGGCTGCCAGGTACTGCGCCTTGGTCCCCTCCATATAGTAAAAGATAAAGAAGAGAGTTTCCGTCGACAAGCGCTGGAAAAATTCCACTGTATCTGAATGAGGCAGTGGAGTCTGCAACAAACAATTATTTTTCTTCACAAGAATTTCACATAATACAAATGAAATAGGCAAGGTACTATGAAATACAACACAATTTTAAGACTTTGACATGCTTTTAAAATTCTGTCCTTCAATTAAAGACGGGTTGGTAAAGAAGACATTAACATTTATTTATGCCAACAAACTTACTGTTGGTGTTTTTACCATCTGAAGGTTATTTAATCCTGGGATATAAAGTACTTTCAATAGTAAGTCACCATTGGGGTAATTGTTTCTGATGTGAGACTGCCTTTGTGGTTTACCAGGAGAAATACGAACTGGTTTGAGAATTTAATGCCATTCTGGCAGTTTGTCACAATAGCTCAGTGGTTAGAGCAGCTGCTCGGTAAGTGGAAGGTCTGTGGTTCAAATCCCAGTTGTGGCATTGAATTTTTAAGTTCCAGTTCTATCTCTCAAGACATTAACATTTTATACAATTTGAAACGAAACACATTTATACATAAGCACGTCAAATACCTGAATACATTCACCAGTATCTACTCCAATTATGTATGTTCATACTACTGGGACATATTGCTATCCATTATTATACAACTGTCACATTTGTTAATTATCTCCGAAATTGCTAATCTGATTTGAGAGTTTTCTGCAGTAGCTCATTGCTTATGTCTTTGAGAGTGACATAGGGGACCCCAACAAACACAAAGAAATGTAAACTAAACATTTCATTGCACCAGTAAACCATTCAGAACGACTACAACATAGAGTACTTTGAAGAAAAATTAAATAGACTATTCCACTTATACGTGACTTGGTTGAAATCAACCAATAATGTGCACAATTTTTTAAAATTTCAACCAATGACAGCCTTTATTTGCGAAAAAATTATCATTTCTTATCACCTCCTCTGAATTTTAGTCATCACCTCCTTTGCTTTTCTTATGTTATGATAAGGTTAGAGAATCTAAAGTAAGAACAAATTAGAAACTAAAAACTTCACTTATCTTAGTAATGTTGTTTCTAATTTGTTCTTACTTTAGAACCTTGTTGCTTCACTGTTAATAGCTTCAATTTTTTCCTTATTTAGAGAATCTAGCTGCATAGTGCTTCAGATATGCAACTGCTGACCCAATTTGACGCTACGGAGTCACTATTCAAATGTCAAATATGGCTGACTCACTTCGGTGAGGTATTTAATACTGAAATAGATGAAATAATTATTTATTTATGCCAACAAACTTACTGTTGGTGTTTTTAAACACACAAGCCGTGTGTGGGCAAAGTTTGAGAGGTAGAACTGGAACTTAAAAATTCAATGCCACAACTGGGATTTGAACCACAGACCTTCGCTTACCGAGCGGCTGCTCTACCACTGAGCTATTGTGACAAACTGCCAGAATGGCATTAAATTCTCAAACCAGTTCGTATTTCTCCTGGTAAGCCACAAAGGCAGTCTCACATCAGAGACAAATAATTTGGAGAGGGAACCTCATAACATGAATACATAAGAGATATGTTTGGAATCAGTTTGACAAATTTTGTATTGAACTAAATTATAAATTAACAGCAGATACTCCAACTTCTGACATTGCCAACATTTTAAAAATTTGGAGCATTAATGTGGGAATTTTGTAGGCTGTGCCAATGTACGCTGGTGTATGTATACCTGCTTTATGTTTCTTTTAAGAGGTTAGTAATTACAATACATAATTTGAATAACATTTCATAGGCTATATCATCCTTTAATTCGTGAAATAGTCTTAATAAATGTAACTCCCGATAGTCAAATTCTCTAGATAAATTGACAATCACTCATGGCATTACTTATGAAAAGCACCTAACTTCTTATGTTTAGCAACCTAACGCCTAAAAGCCAAAAAATCTTAATTTTCTACCTTACAAACAAAAATTCTAATTACTTCTGGACAGCAACTCCCACAGTGCTGATGAACTGAGGAGTGGCATTATTTGAGCTAATTGTGCTGATAACATAACTTACCTGATGATAATATACAGGTGTAGGGAGGGGATTGCGCGGAAGATACGTCCGCAACCTTTCTGAGTCAGACGGATGTGGCATATGATAATACGCTGCCTCCATCATCTGGAACTGGCACTGGTGTTCCTTTTGGAGAGGTACAGGACCTAGTGGTGCTACGCCCAACAGTGGAGGGATGTGTGCTTCCGAAGTTACAGACTGTTGCTGAAGTTTGTTATCAAAAAGTCCTCTACTAGAGTCCGTTGATGGTAACTCCAAACCCGCACGATCTATCACTTGCTGCGCTATCACTTTTAGAGAAGACATACCTTCAGGAACCTGCTGCTGTAACACATAGATTGAGTTAATAAAAGAACAAATACATAAGGAAATAATGAAGCTATTAACAGTGAAGCAACAAGAATCTAAAGTAAGAACAAATTATAAACTAAAAGCTTCACTTATCTTAGTAATATTGCAAGTTCTTTGGTGATGTGCACCTTATTTAACACTTTTCAATAGTTGTCATAGAAAGAGCTGTATGAGCTGTTGCAGTTTGTAGAGTGAAAAAGGGAAAAGGCCTGTCTGTTAATTCTCTAAAAAATGCGGGGCAACATTGTATTCACGTACGTATGAGTGTCAACTGTTAACTTAAAAAAATTGAGCCTATAACTCAGAACCTGTTGTTCATGATGAAAAATTTAGTGTATGGTGTGCCATTAGCAGAGAAGGGTTTTTCAGAGCTCCAATTAGCGATTTCTATCTGTGGGGCAAGCTAAAATATAACATGTACAAGACAAACCCGCACACCCTGGGTCGGTCTGGGTGGCTCGGTTGGCTAGATGCTGGCCTACTGATCTCAAGCTTGCGGGTTCAAATCCGGCCCAGACCGATGGTTTTTGAGTGTCTTTAAAAACGACAGCTCCATGTCAGAAGACTTATTGAAATGTAAAAGAACTGCGGGACGAAATTCCAGCACACCGGCGATGCTGATGTGATCCTGGCAATTGACAGCAACATATTCATTCACACACCCTGGATGAATTAAAACAAAATATCTGCCCAGGAAATGCCAGCATTTCTCAACGTGAATTACGGTAAGTGATGGATAGCTTCCTAAAGAGATGCCAAAAATATATGGACGATGGTGGTCAGTTTCAGTGTCTCCTTTCATAAAGTTGGTCAGTAAAGCCTTTAAAAATATTTTTAAAAATGTATGGTTTTACCCGCACCTTTCTATGATAGTGGTAGACAGCAACGAGTGCCGAGGATGTTGACAGGCAAAACATTGTGCTGACCGTTCTGAGGTTTTTACCTCTTCCAGTATTAGTACATATAAAAGATGCTAACAAAAAGAATTACGAAAAATGATGTAAATCTATGTACTTACACTTGTAAGAGTTCAAAAAGCTGAAATAAATTCATTCATACTATTGTTTGTACCTCTATAAATGAAGTTAACATAGGAATCATTGCTCCTGACTTATCTAGTCCTTCTGTATCTACACATATGTCATTCAACAGCATCATTCTTTAAACATGAAAAAGAGCCTATAATGTAAAACCAAATTTAATTTAAACTTCATTGAGGGCGTAATCAACAAAACACTTAAAAGGTTTCAGTCACTGCCCTTATATCCAAGAACATGTTTTAATATGTTTTAACATCATCAGCTGCTGATGTAATTTCACATGTAAGATCACTAGGAATTTAAAAATTCACTATCCATTCTTTGTCCTTCTTTGTAAAGATCTTCTACTGGAACTATAGTTCTTTCACATTCCTTGGTTTTAAACAGCTTGATTTCTATGTTTCTATAGGGTTATCAAGAAGTCACTCCGCAGCTCTCATGTAACCAAGATTCCCCTAGAGACAGGAATTCTCGTGACAGCACTGATTGCTGTCACCTTATACACACGTCAATATCATCAACTCACATCACAAAAACAACTCAACTGATAGCCAACAATTACGGGCGATACCCATGCTGAAAGCAAAAACAAACCGCTGGTCAGTCAAAGTGGAGTGGGGAAAATCTAGGAGTACCAACATTATCCCTAGTGATGAGGAAGTTGTTGATAACCCTTTACTATTATTTGTTTTTTTTTTTTCAAGCAGGACAGGAACGTAAGTTCCAAAGTGTATCTCTCAGCTCAATAGTCATTAAGTTGGCTTATGTGTAAGAGGTGGTCACTATTTTCAAGTTCAAGTCTCAATGTTTTATTTTATTTTCTTTTTTTTTCAAGTAGGACAATAATACAGCATTTGGTCTGCATTTTAAGTTTATTTTCAATTTATAAAATTAAGTCTTAATATTAATTCATTTACTTGGAATCCTAGCTTACATGAGGTAGGGTTAAGATGTACGGAGGGGATTCCATACTGAGCCTATGCTGGCTATTGTATGTCAGATTCCTAGGAGAAAGGGATGGAATTAGTGCATGAGGGACCCCAGACGAGCAGTGAGACGACGTACAGGTCCTTAACATATGCTGGAGATTCATCTTGACACCAGGGTTTGCCAAGGAGTCACCAGGAGTCACCAGCAGTCCCTCACAGCAGACCTGGCAACTACAAGGTCACCCATCTGCTGAAGAACGGCAGTTACAGTGCACAAATCTCCCACACAGCAGCACTAACTTGTCCATCACCAATACTTCCGACCCTGAAAGACTGGATTGAAAGGAAGATAAAATGAAACAGAGGGATGTGAAATTCGAGGGATGTAGTTTTTCTTCCCAGATTCACCTGGTGACCAAAGAAAACCACCAAAAAGCCCATGGGCCAGGAAGATCAGCTGTGAGAATCTAACTCATGACCTCCCAAATGTGAGCCACATACATTACCGCAGAACCATCTCGTTTGATCTTGCTTACAAAAGATACAATAATGCTTTAGGAATGGAATTCACATGCTGTATTTAAAAGTGGGAAGTGATTTTAAGTTTGAAAGAAAAAAGAAAAATATATCCAGGCCTTTAGAGCAGTTTTTGAAGAAACAGTTCAAAGAGGCAAACTGTATTTTTATAGCAAAGTTGACAGACACAGTAATATATGCCATACTTAGTTTAAGATTCCTTGTGTATGTTGAATAACATCACAGGCTGCAACTATTTGAGCAGTCAACACCTCTTCTAAGTTAAGGGTTCCATATACCACATACTCGAGGTGGCCTCAGTAAAAGAAATCAATAGGATTGAGAGACCTGGTAGCAAGCTACAGTTGGACACCCCCTTCCAATCCATCAGGCAGGAGGAGCTTGGTTCACATTTTCTAACATAGCCAGGGATAAATGGGAAGGAGCACCATCATGTTGGAGTCTTTTTTTTTTTTTTTGTTGTAATTAATGTCCTCCAACATAATATCATATCGGATGGTGAACGAATGAAATGGGTGAAATGATGCTCAAATGAGCCCGAGGTAAATGGAGCTTTAAGTTACCCAACATTCGTCTTCTCAGGACAAGGGAAAATTTCGGAAAAAAATCTTACCCGGATAACTTACCCGAAGCGAGACTCAAACTCGCGACCTCTTGAACCTGAGACAGACACGCTAACCATCACGCTACCAAGACGGGCTATGTTGGAGCCACATTTGATGTTGACTATATAGAGGCATAACTTCTAGAAATACAGGTAAAATGTAGATATATAGAACATAATATGTAGAATACGCAGAAGAATCCCATTCCAGCATTTAACTAAATTCCACTTTCAACAAAGTATATTTTTGTAAGCATTAGGAAAAAGGCCACAAGGGCAACATTACTTAAACCTGCATTTTATGAAATGGTTGTGGTAGGGCACATTTCTTTCTTTCACAACTCACATCTGGTGAGTGACATTAGAATGTGTGAGATACTTTAATATTTTGACTTTCTTCAACTTCCAATCGAATCCTTAGATTTGTATCACTTTACTGTGCATATTCTTCTTCATTATGTGTGCTCAGTATCACTAATAACACCAGTCCATCACATGATTATACACCACACTATGGAACATACAGGGCTGGAAAGAAATGTGGCAATACTGTTTTATCTCTGCACAGGGATTTTTGTTCGAGCTGTGGTTGGCAACACATGTAAAAGGTTGGTGGAGCTGTGCAATGGCCCAGAAAGGGCTGTTGCACCTTGGGTTGTTGTTGTTATTACTATTATTTTTTTTTTCTTGTGAATTCATTAAATTTTTTAAAACATTTAATTTTTTCAAATTTTAAGTGTAGTTTGTACATTTAAATATGTGTGCTGGGTGCCTCCAACTAATAAATGGGACCAGCCACGCCTAGGTGGAATTAGGTTTCCCTGCATCATAGACTGTACAGAGAGCATTAAAACATTTTAAAGTTTTCATTAAATCAATTAAAAAAAACAATTGTAATTCTAGCACTAAATGCTAGCAATATAAAGCCCAATTTATGTCAACATCCATTATAGGGAAACCACATTTTAACCTCTTGAGGGATATCGACGTGAAATCACGTCCATTTAAAATGGCAGATGAGCGATATGGGCGTCCTGTGCGTTTAAGCATTTAACCCTTATTTATCCCTTATCCAACTCAACTTTAATTTTCCCTTTATGAAACATTTTAGTAAGGTCTATATACTTTATTGGTTTACCTTAATATGTTCGTTCTGCAGTGATTTACCTCAAAACAGGGATAAACACACAAGAGTACGTACATCTCCACATTCGCGAATTCCCTTCTTGCAGCACACGAAACACTTTCGAAATGGGCGGGACTTCTTTGCTGTTGGTGGTATCCTTTTAGGATAATGTTTTCCTTGAAGTCTGAGGGGTGCAGGGGTTTTGGATTTTCAACCCCCAACGTGGTATTGTTCAATTAGGCTGCGAGTTATTTATAGTTGGTAGTCAAGGTCGGTCATTGTCCTGTGTGGGTTTAGAGAGCTGTCCAAATCCCCAAACAATTGTATATGGTTATATCCAGTTGGTGCAAAAATACCTTTTTATACCACTTCTCCCTTCAGCTACAAGCAGGAAAGTATATGTATGTATTTCAACAAAGGAAGACACGGACTCTACTAAGTTACGAAACTCGCGTAAGCAAAAGTTCCAATGTTGATCTATTCTGATGACTCAAGAGACCACGCATGCAGTAGCGCTTTATTACACAGTATGCTGACGCATAAGCCACACATACAATGGGTGTTTCTTTACTGTATCTTTCCGAGAACTTATATTAGATGCGTTCGACAGAGCAAAGTTGACTTTTCACCACAGTGAAACAAAATTGTGCCAATTCAACGTTTTGTAAATACAACTCAACTTTGCTGATGATGTACATTTATACTGCAAATAACGAGTTTTATACCAGTTTTTGTTTCATTAAAATAACTTAATATTTACACAAAATACAGCTGTGTATATATGAAGCGCATTTAACAATTTAAATGCTAGCAGTTCTCGGCTCGCGGATGTTTAAATGGCCATCGCTCAAGAGGTTAAGTATTAAATTTTTGACCACACTGAAATTAAACTTGATTTTATGAAGTCCTGCACCATGACAAAAGATTGGTGTTCCATGAGGTGAGAAATAAATATAGTATCAGCGGTAGAATTGGAACTGAAAAAAATCAATGCCACAACTGGGATTTGAACCACAGACCTTCTGCTTTATGCACAGTCGCTCTAACCGCTGAGCTACTGTGGCAACTTGCCAGTATGACATTGAATTCTCCAACCAATTTGTATTTTTCCCAGTAGACCACAAAGGCAGTCTCACATCAGAGATAAATACTGCAAGGGAGACTTACAATCGTAAGTACTTTATGTCCCGCGTTTAAATAACCTTTAGAGGGCAATTATTATATACTTACACCAACAAACTTACTGCTGAATTACAATGCTTATTTAAAAACACTAACAGTAAATTTGTTGGCACAAATAATAAATATATGTAGCACCAGTTTTTTAAGGCACTTGATGCACTTACATTTGTGAATATAATTTTGCAATTAAAAAAAGAGGAGTAAATATTTAACGAATGAGTGTGATATCTTTGGTAAACGAAGCTGCCACAGTTTTTCTGTGTATATCTTACTGACAGAAATTACAGTTTACTTAGATTAACAGTTATTATCTGTGTCAAATCTCCTGCATATGCCAGTAGCCAATAGAAGCATGCTACAATGTAACCATATCGTATGTTTGTGCATAGTAGCATACAGTGCAGCATAAGAATAGCATTTTGCTGTGCATTTTACAAAGAGCTATTAAATGGAACTGTAAATCAAAACCTAAATAAAATTTGGTTAATCACTTAACTAAATAAATGGTGCTAAAAATGAAAGGTACCTGATTATTGTAGAGAGTTGGCCCAGGACTCATTGTCACACCAGCAAGCGTTCTCACCATCACTCCCCATACTACTTTTGTCCTCTGTATCACTGTCTTTTAAATCTATCACAATTGAATCTAAAATTTCTTCCCTACCAATTCTTTAATAAAATCATATTAGTGCAATTCTTCTGTGTTTAACACAAGCAGTCCATTGTTCTTTAATTACATTGTCAAGTTCTTCACTGACAAGTCTTTCAATGTTCACATTTTTAAATGGATTGTTTCTAAAGCAACTTGACGGTTATGTTGAGCCCAGACAAACTCAATTGGATTGTACTGGCAATGATAGTGAGGTAATTGTATTGCTTGATGCCCCCTTTATTGGCAGATTGATTCAGCTCATACACTTTTTCTTGGTTTTTAAACGGAAATATGTGTTGCAACAACTCTTTTTGTTTCTGTAGGAAAAATGTTATTTCTCCTTGTTTGAACCATTCTTGAGTTTCACTTTTTGTGATAGATGTACTAGGAAGTTTGTTAACAGTTACTGAGTAGCAGCTTGCATTATCCATAATTATTTTTTTCTTCTTTACCTGATTACCCTTCCCTTATGTAGGACTTACAACCCCTAGGACTTACAAGCCAGTGCCTGGGGTCAGACGCATATTGGGGAGCAAGGAACCTATGGACCAGACAGAGTGAAGACCTGGAAGTGGGTGGTCAGCCCAGCACCAGGTATAAGAGTGAGGAAGAGGATGATATGAAATGCAGGCAAAATCAATGAATGGAAAGGTGATGATGGAGCAATTGGTGGAATGAGTGGTGGGGGAAACCGGAGAATCCAGAGAAAACCCACCTAGGTGCCGCTTCATCTACCACGAATGCCACATGTGGGTCCCTGGGAACAAACCCAGGCTGCTTAGATGGTAGGCAAGCAGTTTAACCGCTTGACCATGGTGCTGCCTTTATAATTATACTTCCTTCTTCTGAATAATTCATAAATATGTTGAAAAACTAATCTTTAAATGTATGAGCTGTCATTTCATTGTGATAATCCAATGTCTGCTTTGGCCGCAACATGCACTTGCTCTTCAGTAAAAATCCTGTTTCTGCCAAACTCATGTGACACATGGTTAGGCGAATCTTTTCCTATAGGCACCTTTAATCTGCCATTTTGTGAGTCTTGCCATATACATTTAGTCACATCTAAATAATATACTGGCCTTGTATCACCAGCAACTCAGAATTTATACATTATGCGAAGGAATTTTAATCTTGATGCAACAATGTCACTTCTCTCTGTAAGGAATTTATGACCATCATTGGTTCTTCTATATCTGAAGTCTAATTGTTTCAATATTCTTAAGGCGGCAGAAGTAGAACCTTTGTAACATATTTTTTTCCTGTAGAGAAGCTTCTCTAACTGTAGGAAATTTGCATAGTCATGAAATTCTAAGCCTATTCTATGAACAACCTGTTTTTCAAAATTGTCTAAGTGTGTTGTTCTTTTTGGTATGTTAATGTGTTTTCTAGGTGAAACAAAAACTGTATCAGAATCTGACTCACATTTTTTCCCCTCTAAGCAGAATTGAGAAACAGATTGATTTATTCCACACGCTACAGCAGTTAACTTTGTGATCTTTTTAAAATCAAGTTTGCACCTATCTTTGTCACTTGACTTCCTTTTAAAAAGCTCTACACCCTATACACAATTTGTGCTTGACTACATAAAACACCTTTTCCTCTTCTATCACTAACAAATCACTTGCTTTACTTAGCAATATGTTACAAACTTCTACAAATTGATAAAACTGCACATTGTCTACCTGCTCTGTACCCTGGTCAGAATAATTAGGATTTCATTTGGAGAAAGAGGGAAGCATAACTGTATACTTATTCACAAAGGTTACTCACACCTCTGTTAATAGTGCAAGGTCTGCTTCAGTTCTTAAAAAATACACATAAATATAATTGCATACAAATATCAAATGGCTGAAGCTAAAATTATGCTCTTTTTTTGTACACGCTTGCACAACCATTTTGCTTATATCTGACATAAGTTTTAAGCTTGTAATTAACTGAGAGGTAGAATCAGAACTGAAAAATTCAATGTCACAGCCAAGATTTGAACCATGCAAGCGGAAGGTCTGTGTTTCAAATTCCAGCTGACATTGAATTTTTCAGTTCCAATTCTACCTCTCACACATTGCCTACACGCGCCTTGTGTAGGCAATAAACACCAGCAATAAGTTTGTTGGCATAAATAAATAATAATTATAATAATCTATTATAGTTGCTGTCAGGAACGACAAATATCCAATGACATTACAGTCACGTGTTTTCTAGCCAACCAGATGCAGTCTGTTTCAGAGCACGTGCGTGAGAATATCTGTACAGTTTTACAGTGAAATTAAGTAATTCTGAGCAATAAGTTCACTCTATTGTGTGATAGTACATTATCAGTTCCAACGATGGCAGAAGCAAAAATAATGTTGCATTATTCAAGCCAGAGAAATGGTGTATAATGTTTACAAATACTTCCTGAGAAAGATGGGAAACAGTTGCAATGCAGCACTTCCCCTCTTTACCCTACATGCGTGTTATCTGTCATTTACTGTCATTGTTTCTGATGGCTACTGTAATATCTGAGTGTTAATCTAGTAATTAGTAAGTGTGACGAAGCTAGTGCTGACTAGGCAATGCTGCAGGCCTGTGATTTGCTACAGCCGTGGAGCCTCTGAAACTCATGTGCAGGAGGTTTGACATGAACCTTAGCAGGAGTTTTAGCTCTCTCAGTATGCTACCTAACCCTTAAGACTTTTATCTATGAAATTAAAAATGATCCTGCAAAACCCACATAGTTGAAATAATTGAAACAAAGTAGTGTCAGGAAGCAACCAGCATTGCTCAGCATGAACTATAGCAAGTAATGCACAGCTTTATAAGGGGGTAACCAAAATGTACGAACAATAACAGTGGCCAACTTCAGTATCTCCTTTCAACTCCTTTCCCAAAATTGTTAAATAAAATCTTTCAAAGCATCAAGGAAACTTCAGTATAAAATACAAAATTATTATCTGGCTTGTGGGCTGTGGTCTCGTGGAAAATCTCTTTCCAGATGTTTCGTTCGAAGCTGCGTCGAACATTCTCAGTGGTGTGACCGTACTACTCTACTAGTCTCCGCGACGACCGATATTTGTTTGGCTGCTGCATGGGATGGTTTAAAGTGGGGCCTGCTTCCATTGTCAATGGGCTGGCATTTACTGTAGCTGAAGCTGTTGATGGCATATGATCTTGAATTTGTCTTCCTTCCTATTGAAGGAAGGAAGAAACAAAGCACTTAAATAAAGTTTGGCATCCAGCAATATACAAAGCATGCAAAAAACCTGACTGGAGACAAATTCAAGATCATATGCCATCAACAGCTTCAGCTAAGTAAATGCCAGCCCATTGACAACAATCAACAACAATGGAAGCTGACCAGACCACCCAACATACGCCCACAAGCATATAAAACCTGTGAAACCAAACGGCTCCGTATCAGTCGTCACCAAAACTAGCAGAGTACTACAGTCACACCATTGAGGATGTTCGATGCAGCTTTGAACGAAATGTCTGCAAGGAGATTTTCCACTGCACCATGACCCACAAGCCCAGATAATCATTTTGTATTTTGTGATACCGCCTGTGAAGCTTACGCAATTTGATAAATTTTAGTATAGTTGTGCCAGAGCCACTCGCATGAATGTGCAAAATACTGCAGCTTGTGTTTTATTCATTGGGTCCTTTGAGTCAAAGGTTTATATTGTATTGCATTTTCATGAACCATTACCAAAGATTTGCACAAAGATGTTGCTGCTCATTTGCTCCCTACACTAACCTTATTAGAGATGGGTCCATTCAGTGTTGGTACAATGGAACCTTGGTGTGGCTGCTGGCTGGACTGCTGTTGCGCAGGCGATGGTGTCGTATTGCCCGCAGTGGGAAGGGGTGAAGGCGCACTGCTTACTGATGAAGGAGGGGAAGAGCAATTATTATTATGTTGATGGTGATCCATGGAGTTGACCATATTTTGTTGCTGCTTGGCAGCTTGTTGAGATAACGCTGAAACTAGCTGATTGCCTGCTGTCACACCACCCTGCAACCAATGGGATCCATATATAACTCAAATGGCCTTTTAATTCTGTCTTCAGTTATTACAGTTTTAAACAGTACCACGAAAACAAATGCCAATAGTATTACTTTTTACAATCTGCATTTATTATAAAGGCATTTCATTTGGTTACAATGTTTAAAAGGGATTTAGATTTAGAGTTAAACATTTCTTGAAAGACAGAAAGCCATTTTGTTGAATTGTTCTGTTAACAGAATTATATCAAGAGTTTAATTAGTAAAACAATTTTTGCCCCACACAGTAAACAAGAAAACCGAACAGCTTCTACAGTTTAATGGGTAGCCTAGAAATCGCTGGCACAAATAATTCTTCTATTGTGGACACAGTTTATCGGCAGTTCCCAAAAGTTCAACATGGCCGACATTACACTAAACAGCAGACAAAAGTATCCCAAAAAGCAGTCCTGCCCATGTACATAATAAAGGCATTTCGAAAGGCAAAAAACACAGGGTTAAAGTAACATGCTTTCAAACGATAATAATGCTTGAACATTGTTACCACACAACAAAGAACGTACTCACCTTCGGCAAATCTTGTTCTGCAGACACTTTTGCTTAAAATTACTTCAGAGCACTAAATATCATAATATATATTTAATGCACTACTGTGTAGCAAACACAAAAACAAAAACAGTAATTATAACTGCATATACTGCTCTAAAAGAATTCAAGACACAAGCAGTACATCCACAGGTTAATTAATATAGCATCTAAACAGAATCTTGTTTTAAAATCTATCAGTTGGCCTATCTGCAATGTGTTCATAAACAAGGGCTTCTGTGGCAACCTAACAGATACAGTAACACCATTATAGCCGTAGCTTTACCATGGTTATATATTACGAACAGTTGCCAGCACTAATGCAACCTAATGGATGGAATATCACCAAATATAACCAGACTGCACCATAATGTGGAAAAACGTCAAGGTTGTTTTTTGGGATATCTCAATAAGCTGTGCCTACTATTTAATTTAAAAGGTGAGTCAATTAATAACACTAAACAACACTTACATTTATAATTTTCTGGAACGCGTTTCGGAGGTTAACTTTCCTCCATTATCAACCGGACAATGACTGGGTTTCCATGGTGCGGATGGCGATGCTTCTTCTGATGTTTCTTCTGGTAATGGTTCAAGGAACTTGCTGAAAATATCTTTCTGGGGAATGTCAAAATTAAATACTCGGTTTCTATTTTTTAAGATGAAGATTTGTTCCAATGTTGACAGCTCTTGCTTTCCAGTTATGTGTTTGAGGAGTTTCGGTTCAGGTTTTATGTTGTGATTTTTTGTCCAAAAGTGAAAGGCAACTGCTGATTTTTCCAATTGTTTGCTCTTGATGTTTCTAACATGTAGTTTCCAATGTACAGCCATAATAAATGGTAAATTCTTCAAAACAGAAAAGCTGGTATTTCAAATGACATGCTCAGAATGAACAACTCAAATTATACACAAGAAAAATTAATATGGAATAAAGACTACAGCACATTTGCAGGACAATTGTAGCAATTTCACCACATAACAGATTTATGCATGGCAAAGTAATAAGTATAACTGTCGCAAAATTTGATGGCAGGTGGCTCAACACTAAATTCAATCATAGGCTTGTCATGCCTTGCTGTGTTGTATAGTTAAACACACTGTGAAATCACACAAGTAAGCTGGTGATATCAATATCATCTGCACCCACAACATTTGTTTGCACAGTGGGAAAAAGAATAGTAATAGTCTGCTATCAGCCACCATTCAATTTTGCAGCTACCATAAATGTATCTAAAGATTGAATTTTGATTCCTAATCAGTAGCTCAGCAATACTGCATCAGCTCTCTCCAAATACCTAAAGAAAGCAAGCTACTTGGCATTCCCAACATTTAGTCCAGAACATACGGCTATTGTTTATTTTGATTTATTATTAGGGGCATGCATAATTCACGATAATGCAATTTTATTCATGAATTTTAAGACTTTTTCATTAAAAATGTGAATTTTGACATTTTTCCCATTATATTTGCAAATTTTAATGTTTAGTTTTTACTAAGCTATCATTTTTACATTTTGGCACTGCCTAAGTACAATAATTTTAAATTATTGGTAACCTTATCTGCATACAGGTTATTTTGAAAATAATAAAAAGTATGGTGCAGGTGCAGAACGATCGCCAATGGTTATGGAAGAACAGTTCAGAGAAAATACAAGTGGTATTTGTTGAAGTTCAATGTCGATAGGACATAAACACACTCGTTTTCCGGAGCACATTGTCTAGTACATCTGATTCAGTTTGTTGTTTGTCATTTCCACTTGTTCCTTTTGTGTGTTTACGGTGTGCGTACAGAAAGCAATCAAAATTGTGATGCTTTTAGTGCTGTTTTCATTGAACTGAGAAGTACTGCCATATTGTTATAAACAAAACATTAAATACATTATTATTTTTTTGTCTTACTAAAGCTCATGGTGTAGTGCTACAATACATAACCTAAAAGCAACCGTAAATATGCCAAAAGTTTTAGTGCCAAAAGTCGCGCAAGTGAGTTAAGAGCAGATGCACTTTATGCAAGTGACAATAATACTGTACTCCGTAAATACTGGAATGTGACTATATCATGGGAAAGAAAAGATAGCTGTAATAAACACATGAAAACCAACAAACAAACAAAAATTGTATAAACTTAGGCTTTCACGGCCAGTGTCTTGACTATTAGATATGTTTAGTTCTTCCAGGCTTGTAGGCTGTGGTCTAGAAGCCCAGAAGAACTAAACATATCTAATAGTCATAAAAAAATGCTTCCAAGAAGACCGCCACAGTCCAACAACAGGCATCAATAGCAACATCATTCTTGACTGCCAAAAATAAGAAAGATGCCTCAAGAAATGGATGGACAGATACATAGAACGTACAGTACATAATATTTTATAAACAATTTCACTCTGGGGTATAGCTATGTTTCCTTTTGGAGCGTTTTTCAATTTTCACACGTTTCTGAGCATGAACTCAGTAAGTTGATTTTCAACTACTGGTACTGCCAACACTTAGGAAATATTCATGCAATATTTTAGCATTTAATTTTAACGTCCATTTAAACACAGCTTTTTGTTTAAAATATGGTATAATATGAAGGAATCATTATTCTTCTATAACGCCATGGTGACAAGGCTTATGCTTAATTTTACTGAAATGTATGCAATAGTGAAGTATCAGCGGCTTCCTGGTGGCTTACTAGAGGTCTAGAGGAAGAAACCTTATTCAGAAAAACAATATTATAGGGTTTTGAACATGAAAAATCTAAGTCCAAAAACACTCCAAAGGGTAAAGTATCCTCATAAAATTATACATAACTCCCTGTCCCTAAATTCTAACATATGATTTCATTCCTAATTATCCTTCATTTTTTTCTACAGGGGCAGGAGATTTACCACATGCCAAAACTCTTCGTGAAAAATATGTAGGGGACTCGGCAAATTCACGGCTACAAGATGTGAAAGGAAAATTGGAGGGGAAAGATATTGACGTTTTCTGAGTTGAAACCACCAATAAAATGTGGAGGTGTGTATTTGTTGTAGTTCAGAGTTTTTACATCCTTCAGACTTGAGTATTTTGTAACTATTGTTCATTTTTTGGACAGTGCAAATGCATTCAGGCCATTCTGAGTGTCTCATTTGAGAGTCTTTAATATCTGCTGGCTTTGTCAGCATTTAGCACTTAAACATTTGGATCAATGCTAAGCTTTATTTTTGCTGCTTATATATATAAATCAATACGGCAATAGGTCTATGATGTCAGTTACTATGTGTAGTACAGCAAAGAAAAGACAGAGGGAAGGATGTGTTTTAGCCTTTGTACCATGCAGTTCAGTCTATACAGGAAGAATGACACTCCCCCAGCAATGTTTACTCCATTTCTGTGACTATTATATCTTAAAAAAATGCAATAAGTACATGTTAACTGCTCTTAGATTACATACTATAAATACAAATTAAGACATTTTTTATTTTAATTTTGGATAGGCTAAAACTAAAACTAAACCCTCGAATCTTGCTTAGGGTAAGTTATCCGGGTAAGGTTTTTTCCGAGGTTTTCCCTACCCTGAGAAGACGAATGTCGAGTAACTTAAAGCTCTATGGACCTCGGGCTCATTTGAGCATCATTTCACCCATTTCATTTCATTCATTCGTCCGATATGACACAATGTTGGAGGACGTTAATTTAAAAACAAAAAAAAAAACAGCACGACAGCCCATGAAGGGCCAAGGCCTACTGCCCAGCCGCTGCGTCCCCCACCTCTGCCCACTACAGGGGTCATTGGTAAGGTGCAGTACCGGAGGGTGGGACGTGGTCAGCGCACCGAGCCCTTCCAGCCAGTTATGCTGTCTTCTCGACCTGGGGCCAGTACTTCTCCATCAAGTAGCTCCTCGATTGGCCCCCCCGGGACTTAATGAGGCTGGGTGCACCCCATGCCAGACCTCCCAGAGGGGATAAAATCCTCATGCTGGTACCGAGGATCGAACCTGGGGCCTCTGCACCAGAGGCAAGTGCACTACCAACTGTGCTACAGAGGCAGTCAATTTTGGATAGGCTCCTATTGTGATATGTTACAGTAAACAAGGCTTTTTTTTAAAGCAAATGACTGTCCAGTATTAAACATTACTGATCTGTACGCAGAAAAGCTGCGTCCCATCTGCCAACACCACAGGAGTATATGCAACGTATTCTAAATCTTGTATTCCTACATCAAAGTTTTCTAATGAAGGCATTTCATCCACAACAATCTAGGAAACTTTACGGAGTATATTGAATCAGTATTTTTCTCTAATATAATTTGCCTTTATTGTTATTTATGCCAACAAACATACTGTTGGTGTTTTTAAAATAATTTTCCTTTTCTTAGATCTGATGTACTCGATTTGTATTTATATTTGATTTTAATATGCATGCACACCATTGAACAACTTAAGCTTACAGTTGCAGCAACTGCACACTTAATTTCAGTTAAAGACTGGGGGTTTTGTTTCCTAACCTCCAGCAATTGTGTCTTATACAACACTATAGGATGCCTCTTTATCAGATTTACAAATTCCAATTGTAATACAAGATTTTCGGAAGAGTCTAAATATTTATTATTTAGAAACTATTTACAAATGTACAGTGATTTTTTTTAACTTTTAATTTCTTGCTCTTGACATGACTCCTGCATTCCAATTATTTTTAAAGTATTGGAACTATTCTGATAAAAGCATGTGGCTGTCCCCACCCGGTGATGTGACTGGGGGATATTTTTACTTCTGGTATTATTACCCTTAGAGATCATCATTTTGGCTGATATGTAGTCATTTTGATGTGCACACTAATTTTTAAGTTTCTGCAACTATTCCATACACTAACAAGTCGTGTCTAGAGGACCATACTTCCATTGATCAACAGATCCTTTGAATCTAAATTGGGAGGACTTAGAGAATTCTATCGATAATTTTCTATCTGGCTAACAGAGACGTTTATATATCATGGCAAATGTACAATCTAGTAAAACAGCAGTAGCATC
Source organism: Tenodera sinensis (assembly GCA_030765045.1). Lineage (NCBI taxonomy): Eukaryota > Metazoa > Arthropoda > Insecta > Mantodea > Mantidae > Tenodera > Tenodera sinensis. The sequence goes on from CM060968.1 coordinate 140,988,146, forward strand.
CTGCATATTAATAGTTGGTCACATCTGTCTTGCAAGTCATCTGTGTAGAACTGGGTGAGTAAGTTTAAGGGCCCGTCAATAGCTAGGTAATTAGGGCCTGAAGCCAAAAATAAAAGCATGAAAACCTACCATCCATTACAAAGCACCATTCAAATGTTGTTGTTTTCTAGTGCCTTGCATCTGGCAATGAAGCCATTAGCATTCGTGCTTTCCAATACTTTTGAACTGTAGTTTCTTCTGATCTTAATGCTTCACAGGTCTTCAAGTGGTCCCATTCAAATGTTAAAAAGGGGAAGTGAAAACATATAAAACTTAAAACTGATCATAAAAGAGTAAGCCATTAAAATGTTAAAAATAAAAAGGTAAAACATCCTAAAAGTCCAAACAAGCTATGAAATAAAATATAAGTTAAACTTGCTATCAAAGCCACTTTGGGCGACCAACCGCAGTATTAACAGCTACTGGGTCATCACCCAAAACTGACTGCAGAGTAAAATCCAGGCTAAGCGACTGGTGCTCATGAACGTATTGCAGACAGTCAAGAAGGACATGTGCTACAGAGAGTTGAATGGAACATGGAGCACGTAGCACAGCCAGATGCCGGGTTACAATGCAAAAGGTGCCCATGGGTGGTTTGTGTGTGACCTATCCTCAAGCAGGTTAGCATCACCTCTTTCTGCCCGGAATCCCTGCAAGAGGTCTTCCAGAGTTGTACGATGCCCATGATTGTCCGCAACTTGAGTGCCAGCTAACGCTTCACAAGACTGCTGCCAGACAGCAAATAGATGTAGACAGAAACAATGCTGCACGTCTACATAAGGCACTTGCAGACTTAGCAGCTCCATCCACCTCCTCGTTGCTGGTAATACCCATATGACCTGGGTCCATGCAAAAGCTAACTGGTAACCTTGAGAGAGCAATTGTGAGATGAATGGTTGAATTTTAAGAATCAATGCTGATGTACCGAGAAACTGTTGCAGGGACTGAATATCGCGCAGTCGCTGCAGATGACATTTTCAGGAATGGTGCTGGAGATAAAAGGTAAAAAATAAAATATGGCAAACAGTTTGGGGTGTGCTGAATTGGAATCTTGCCTTCTGCCATTTACTACTTATGCGGTTTGGGAGCAGTATAAGAGCACCCAAACTTCTGCACTGCATTATCTGAAGAACCTACAGAAGTGCAGAAGTATTGGAGGGCATAAATTCTAACGGCTTTGTTGCCAAATGCATAACATTAATCAGCAACAAATGTACAAGGATCGTTCTCGATTGTGTCCATAGTATTTTGTACACCAAGAAGAATATTCCATGCAAGCTGACAATCTAGAACTAATAAAATATACACCTATTAAATTGGTGCATTGTGGTTAATGTAACTAATATCCAAGTAATTTACTCACCTGTCGTACCTACGTAGGTAACTAATTTTCATTAGGTATCAATGCTGGACTCCTCTGCAGAACTTGGTTCATCATTATCATCACCAACGCTCCACATCGTATCAACCTCCATACCAACAATTTGTTTGGATATGTAGCAGTTCTTCAATGAACTCTCGATGAGACCGGCTAGAATTTGGTCCCATGCAACTCTTACCCTGTTGCATACCAAAGAAAATGTTTCCTAATACCCAACGGTTGACAATGAAGTCATTAGTCTTCATTTTTTCATAATCGTTGAGTACACTGAGAACTGATGGACATTTTTGATGATTATAGTCAATTTTTTACCAAAGGAAATGTAGATCTTTGAATTTCCCCAGTAGTTGTTGCTTGCATTCCTTTCTGTATAGTCTTTTCAGATGAGTTTTAGATGGGCAGTTTATGTGAACTTCACTAGCTGTAACGAACTCATTCTACCAGGAATTCATAACCAGGGGTGTTAATCTTCTTTTCACATATTCTGTTTGATGGATGCAAAAGCTGCCCAATACTAGCATGTTTTCTCTGGCATAACAAAAGTGCTCCAAAATATCCCTCCTATACAGTTTTAATACAATCAGCGACTAGCATACTGTTCATTCACTCTTTTTCATGAGATATCTCCAGGATTCCAGCACAAGAAATCTCTTTCTTGGGAATGGTTTTCCACTTAAATACTATGAACAATGGAAGTTTCCTGCCATTAGCAAGCAAAACTGAATAAAACAGTACAGTGTTGCTTTTTCCAACCAGCTATGCTTATTGCTACAGGTTTTCAGTCTTTTTTTTTTTATCAATGGTGGTATCACATGATATCTTAAAATAAACAGGCATTTGATCATTATTTATTTATGCCAACAAACTTACTGTTGGTGTTTTTAAACACACAAGCCATGTGTGGGCAAAGTTTAAGAGGTAGAACTGGAACTTAAAAATTCAATGCCACAACTGGGATTTGAACCACAGACCTTCCGCTTGCCGGGCGGACGCTCTAACCACTGAGCTATTGTGACAAACTGCCAGAATGGCATTAAATTCTCAAGCCAGTTCGTATTTCTCCTGGTAAACCACAAAGGCTTGAGAATTTAATGCCATTCTGGCAGTTTGTCACAATAGCTCAGTGGTTAGAGCGTCCGCCCGGCAAGCGGAAGGTCTGTGGTTCAAATCCCAGTTGTGGCATTGAATTTTTAAGTTCCAGTTCTACCTCTTAGGCATTTGATCGTTTCCTATTCGCAGAAGTAGATATTTATGTTAATTATTATTTATTTATGCCAACAAACTTACTGTTGGTGTTTTTAAACACACAAGCTGTGTGTGGGCAAAGTTTAAGAGGTAGAACTGGAACTTAAAAATTCAATGCCACAACTGGGATTTGAACCACAGACCTTCCGCTTGCCGGGTGGACGCTCTAACCACTGAGCTATTGTGACAAACTACCAGAATGGCATTAAATTCTCAAGCCAGTTCATATTTCTCCTGGTAAACCACAAAGGCAGTCTCACATCAGAAACAATTACCCCAATGGTGACTTACTATTGTAAGTACTTTATATCCCAGGATTAAATAACCTTCACATGGTAATTATTATTTATTTATGCCAACAAACTTACTGTTGGTGTTTTTAAACACACAAGTCGTGTGTGGGCAAAGTTTAAGAGGTAGAACTGGAACTTAAAAATTCAATGCCACAACTGGGATTTGAACCACAGACCTTCCGCTTGCCGGGCGGACGCTCTAACCACTGAGCTATTGTGACAAACTGCCAGAATGGCATTAAATTCTCAAGCCAGTTCATATTTCTCCTGGTAAACCACAAAGGCAGTGTCACATCAGAAACAATTACCCCAATGGTGACTTACTATTGTAAGTACTTTATATCCCAGGATTAAATAACCTTCACATGGTAATTATTATTTATTTATGCCAACAAACTTACTGTTGGTGTTTTTAAACACACAAGCCGTGTGTGGGCAAAGTTTAAGAGGTAGAACTCGAACTTAAAAATTCAATGCTACAGCTTTGAACAGGGTCTGTGGTTCAAATCCCAGCTGTGGCAGTGAATTTTTAAGTTCCAGTTCTACCTCTCAGATATTTAAGTTGCTTACAAAGTTGTATAACATGCCTTTGAAAGCCCAGAAGTTTGTCTTCATATGGTTCTGGCTTACATACTGCTATTGTAGTACCCCTACAAATTGAGAACTGTGCAATAGCATAGAATTTAGCCTAGGCTTGCTTTGAAATTCCTTGCAATGCCAATCTCTTGAAGAATATTCATGGCTTGAAGCTGGCACATTTCTGTATAATAAAATTGGCACCTCAAACTTATGAAGGCTATACTCTACTTTTGGATACTTGGCTGGCACTTGGAAAGACACCGTCTATTGTGATTATGCTTTTTCCTCCATTCCTTACACAAGATTCTGGAACATTGAATTTTCTTCTTGTTGCACAATTTTATCTCTCTTCAACTTCTCTGATTATTTTAATTTTTCTGCAGCAGTGAATGAATGCATTTTAAAATGCTCATGCTGCAGATCACTTCGAAATGAACAAAGACTGATGCGGAAACTATCACTAACCCTGTTATGTGCTCATACACCAGAAATACATGCATACAACTATGTGAGTCAAAAGCAATGCTTCCAAAATAAAAAATTCAAATAAGATGTGCACCCCAATGTGGTACACGAGTAATTGTGGCAGTACTTACATCCCTAGATGCTGACTGATGGTGTGTCGCTGACTGTGTCTGTCCCTGTGGACCATTTGGCCCAGACGATGATTGGTGGTGATGGTGGTGGTGAGCTGTTGCTACCGTTACAGATGCAGACGCAGAAGATTGTTGATGGTGTGAAGACGTAGGCGCAGAACCCGCAGATGTTACATGTGGTGGAGAAGTTGTCAACTGTAATAAAGATGGCGGTTGCTGCTGCTGACTGAGCGACGTGGCAGTACTGGATGGCATGCTTCCATTCTCTGAACTATGTGCTGCAAAAATGGCACAAATATGTTAACTTTATGAATCTATTTAGTTCTTCCTAGTGATGGCCTGCAAATTCACTTTCTCATTTTAATAAGTTAACACATTTTCATGACGATACATTCTTTTTTATCTACTGTGATTAACATTAATGAAATAATATGATACAGTAGGGACTCAAATACTTTTAGGATCTTGTTTGTAATTGTAAGCTTACAGCAAGTTTCATTAAACAACCTATGATGAAAAAAATGATATAACAATGAAATTGTTAACAATCTATAATGAAAGCAATGATATGTGGGGTTGCCAGATCTCCTGTATTTCATGGGTTTTCCTGTATTTCAGTACTTATTTTACTGAAGATCCCGGCTCACGTATTCTGGACTATTTCTCCCGTATTTCATTCACTGGCATTAATGATAACTTTTGAATTTGATAACTGATGGACAATATTGAATGCAGACTACCTAATGACTCACTGCTATGTGATATATATATTGCTTTTTTTCAAATCTTGGCAGCTTGCTTTCATTGGTAGTTGGTAGCATTGTCTGGTAGGATGTTGTAGGGGCTTAATGAACAACAAGTAGCAAGAAGAAAGAAATGAGTTCTCCTGAACTCATTACAGCTGAATTGCTTATTGCCATAATGTGGGAATGCATAATGGAGAATCGTTGCTTCACTACGCTAGAATCCCAATGATTCAACCTAATGTGCACTGAGAACCTGTCGAGTTACCAAAATGTCAAGTTTTGCGGAATAAGGGTTCTGATTATTATTTATCTATGCCAACAAACTTACTGTTGGTGTTTTTAAACACACAAGCCATGTGTGGGCAATGTTTGGGAGGTAGAACTGGAATTTCTGTGGTTCAAATCCCAGCTGTGGCATTGAATTTTTAAGTTCCAGTTCTACCTCTCAAACACGGTGTACTTGTTTATATTTCAATATATTCCTTCGATATCTGGTAGCAATAAAGTTTTGAGTTAGGAAATGACATAGCCATGAAAACATTGGATCCTGTATCCCTATTTTTTTACTTTCTTTAGTAGTTTTATTCTGCATATTGAATCATATGCTCTTTGGAAATCAATAAAAACTGATACATTATCTTCTTTTCTATTGAAGGAGTCTTTGATTTCTTGACTGAGAAGTAAGACTTGTTCATTTGTAGAGTGGAGCTCTCTGAATCCAGCTTGGCATGGGGATATTAAATTTTGTGATTCTAGAAACCAATTTAACCTGTTTGACACCATTCTTTCCATCACTTTTGCTATTATGCTAGTAAGAGCTATTGGTCTATAATTTTTCATTTCTGATGCTGTTTTATCTCTCTTCAAAAGTGGGACAGTTATTGTTTTTCGGCATTCGGCAGGTACAGTGGTTTTCCAGGATAGATTATAGAGTTCTATATAGCGTTCCACTCTTAGAAGACAGTATGGAGTTAAATGGGATATATCTGTCTCTATCTAGCGCATACAAGTTGCCATTAGCCGTGTCCTTTTCTAACCTGGCGCTGTTGCCAGATTCCTAATAGCATGGTATAAATATTCATTTGTTATAAATTTCAGGTTTGAACACATTATCCTATGCAGAATTTTTTTCTCTATCAGGTTATATCCTTTCCAGAGTCATTATACATTTCTATAGGTCCAAATTTCTTCAGAAAACGTTTTTTTCAATAGAAGTCCGATATTTGCTGTTTCTATACTCATCACGCACTAACTAACAAACTAACTGCTAGAATGCATCTATATTTTTTTCTTAGGTAGAGTAAACTATAGTGCTACTACCTGCCTACTTTGAATTCTCTATGTTTACCCAGTTAAGTGTTATAATTTTTTAAATTAAATGTTTTCGGAAAATTTTATATCTGTACACTGCAAAAGTTACGCAGTGTGAAACTTTTTTGTTATTGAATTTACATCAGGGAGCCAGCAAGAACAAATGTTGAGGAAGGTTGGAGAACGTTTTTAAAATAAACCAAAAGGCAGTAACCTCTTTCTTTTATCCAGTAAGGCAAACAAAAGGTATTCATCTATTTAGCGAATTCTCGCGCCAGGCCTGAACAGAAGATAGTATAAGGAGCAGCACTAACATTAGTTCGAAAGAAACCGTGTGTGTAACTGTGAGCTGTTATTGCATTATTTGTTTAATATTTTTGTAAATATTTGTAGTTATGGAAGGGGGAAGCTAGGAAGAGACGATATGTTGGTAAATTAAGAAGTAAGGAACGCCAAATAATTATGAATGTGTTAGATTATTTTTAAAGCAAAATGCGTGTAAGGCAGTAAAAGAAACAGCTAAGGCTATCGGGTGTTCAGAAGCAGTAGTGTGTATGATTAAAAAGGAACTAATGAAAGGATCTCTAAGAACGCCATCGAAAAAGAAAGCAAACAGGGTGGGACTACACAAAACGCTAGGTTAACGCAATATGATTGAATAGTGCAATGTGGGGTGCGGCGAATTGTTCATTCTTTACAGTTTGCAAATATTCCACCCGCGCTGAATATAATTTTGTCACTATTCAACAGTGATGAGACCCTACCAAATTTCTCAAGGGCCACTCTTAGTCGGCTCTTACATGATTTGGGATTCGAATATGAAAGAAGGGTAACAAGTGCATATTAATAGAAAGAGACGATATCGATATCATCAGATGGCGACATAAATATCTAAAAGGTGTATAAAGGTTTAGGGACCAGGGGAAATCAGTTGTTTATACAGACGAGTCATTTGTAAATTTAGGTCTTACAGTAACAAAGGCATGCAGGGATACCAAAGTTAAAAGTGCCCATCTCGTCAAGCAGCAATTGGAGGACTAAGTACAGGACTCGGCCACCTCGAGTCGCTCGCGGAGAAAGATTCGCAACTAGTACATGTTGCAACACTGCGCTCCATTTAACGTGTACTGTCTTCTAAGGGTGGAACGCGCTTTAGTAGTAGTTGTTTTGCTGTTTTTCCAAGGTTTTTTATGAACTCTGGATGGATGTGATCTGGTCCAGGAGACGTTTTGCTTTTTTAGGTTATTAATTGCAATGTTCAGTTCTTGCATATTAAAATTTTGAAAGAACGTATTTTGCTGAGTGTTAGGATCACATTCTCTTTTTTGTTTCAAACCTTACTTAAATTATTATTTATTTATGCCACAGTGGCAGGTTGTCACAGAGCACCTGCCTGGTAAACGGAAGGTCCGTGGTTCAAATCCCAGCTGTGGCATTGAATTTTTAAGTTCCAGTTCTACCTCTCTTTCTTAAATTGTTTATGCTCCTTTTTATTATTTGTTACTTTATGTGAATTAGCATAATATTTATTGAAGGTTTCGGCTATGACTGCATCATTTGTTAATATTTTACTGTTGTGCATGATAAGTATGCTAGTTTTTCTTTCCTGTTCTTGAGATTTTTATGAACTTATGAACTTTATTACCATGTCCCATAATCCATTTTTTTTTTCTATGAAATTATTAGTGATTCTTTTTAGCTGTATTAATTTCTTTTTTTAGTGAGGGACATTTCTTTTGCCATATTTGTGTAACTAATGTGTTTTTTTATTCGTTCAGCTGTATTTCTAGCTATATCTCTTTGCTTTTTCAGTTCTTCTAACTGGGGGTTCCAAAAGGGTTTGAAGTTTTTTATTCATATGATCTGGTTGGTCATGCAATTGTGAGTTTGTTCGTATCTCTGGGTGGGGACTACTTCTCGAGAACTCAGATCTAACATCAGAATTCTTCAATGGAATGCATATGCTCTCACACAAGCAAAAAGAATAGAGCTCAATAAAATTGTATTTGACAATAACATAGACATATTTTTCACTCAAGAAGCAAATCTAACAAATAAATACAAAAGTGAACTCCATCATAAACCACTGTGCAGTTGTCACGTCTAAAAAATACCTTTGTACTGGGTAAACCAATAAACCTTCACACCTTCCTAACAAGTGTTTGTGCTGTATATCCACATTATTAGCAGCAATTCTGAAAAACATATGTTCTGATTAGATACCAAAGGACAAAATGCAGTCAGACCTTTTGTTATTGTGAGGGAGATTGTGGTAGTTGAATCATATACTAATTAAAGTTTACCTATACTATTCGTACCATAGTAGATAAACATGATTACAGCGGAGTTTAATGAAAAACATTTAAAAAATTAAAATAATAAAGTCGTTGAGTTACATGGAATGTCTAGTGATTGGGACTATATTTTATCACATAACTTAGCAGTCAGTTCTCATAAATGTACTGCTCTTTACTGCATGAATTGTCATGGAGAATCTGTTCCAGAAATTGTGTGCCAGATGGGTGCCACAGCAACTATTCCATAACACAAAGCAATGCACATAGGGGATAGCTTTAACATTCTTCAGCAGTGCCATAATGATGGCGATGAGTTTCACAGGTGATCAAACTCGGTTGCACGCAATATTCTAAATCAATTAGCAGTCAGTGCACAGCTGTTCACCCTGTAAGACAAAATTCAAGCAGACTTTGTTGGCATGGAAAGTCCTATGTTCAGTGTTTTGGGACTAACAGGGAATTTCAGACCAGAAATGAGATGGTGATTGCTGTGACACAATGCAGAAATTGTGATGGACCTTTCAGAACACGCAGGGCAGGAAGCTTATAAGGCTGGTGTTTTCTTGCTGCACAATAACACTCGGCCACACATGGCTTGACATACAATAGAGCTTCTGCAAATGTTCAGCTGGGAGATGCTCGATCATCTACATTACAGTTCAGACCTTGCTCCCAGTGATTTATATCTGCTCCGGAACCTCGAGTCAGCGTTTTCAGACTGACAAGAGAGGTGGAGATGGTTGTCACACAATGGTTGCAATCTCAGGAGGCAGACTCCTATGATACCGGGATACAAAAGTTGGCCCAACAGTATAACGAATGCCTGAACTCCTGTGGTGAATATGTTGAAACATAGCTCAACACTTAATGTATCTGAACCAATCTTCAATTAAATTGTGTTACGTTTCTACTAACAGCCTCAGGGAAACTGATTTTATGGATGCATCTCGTATGTGCCAAATACACTTCATATACTTACATGCATTTTTATTAGACATTGAGTTTGGCTGTGTGTTGGCTGCAGCTACCGCTGCAAAATTTCCAATGTGATTACTAAGTCCTGAACTCGGAGAGCTGTTGTTAGGTGTTGACTGAGAAAGTGAACCTGAAACATAAATAAATTAAAAACATTTAAGACATATTTTTGAAATTCCGTTTGAAAAAAGAATTTTATTTTGCTCAAACCATTAGGGATTTTTACTTAAGCATGTAATAAAATAAATAATAGCCTCTAGCGCAACAACCCTTTGTGGGCCAAGGCTTACTGTCTGGCCACTGCTTCCCCCACCTCTACCCACCATGCATCATGAGTGGGGTCAGTACCCCGAGCCCTCCTGGCCAGTTATGCAGCCTTCCCAACCTGGGCTCGCTACTTCCTTATCAAGTAGCTCCTCAATTGGCCCTTCTGGGACCAGTCCTCCCAGTTCTGCCAGACCTCCCAGCAGGGGAAAAATCCCTGTGCCACAATGCCACAGCATCATTGGTCACTAAATGTTTAGTGTTATTCAGGCTGAATATCAGCCAGCAGCATCATGGTCATAGTCCTCTTAAGTGTATTATATCTAAATGTAAAATTAATTCTCGGAACATACAAGCAAGGTTTTACAGTAGTTCTTAGCAATAAGCAAAGAGTTATGAACGTCAAACTCTCACCTGATACAGGTTTACTCGGTGTACTTGAGTTAAGGACTGGTTTTAATGCAACTTGAGAACAGTTGCTGGAACTTATCAAGGAATTGCTGTTGCTCACTCTGACGGCTGTTGGTTTTAGAGGCTGAAAGAGAAAGCACTGTTACTTATAATGACAATGCTTATAGTCCCATATGCAACACTTAAACTTTGAGGATCATGTTACACTACGAATACCTTTTTGGAGCACCAAACTCCTTAATGCTGCAGTCAGCGCAGCATGGCTGGAAGGTCAAGATCCCACAACCAGCACTGGCTACTCTCTACCTCAATCATTACATCATATTCACAAATCCTCATTCACCATGATCCTCATAACACAAATTACAAAGTGTGGCAATAAAGAAACTAGACTGGTTGTTGCGCCCATTTTGAAACTTTGTCAATGACAAAGAGAAGAATGGGGGCTTGGCCTTGAGAACCTCCCTGTCACTAGTATACAATTTCACATTGCTGAGGTGGTTAGCCTGGCTATGAGCCTTCTTAGAAACCGCTTGTGTGTCTGAGCTCTGTTGGAATTTGTTCACCGCATCCATGGACTCAAACCTGGTTCCTTTGAGCGCAATGTCACTTTTGGGAAGAAAAAATGTTGTAGGGTGCTAGGCCAGGTAAATATGGTGGATGTTCCATCACTGGAATGCTGTTTTTCATCAAAAACCTCTTCACAGTAACTGCATTATGGACTGGCATGTTATCCTTGTGACAGGAATTGAATGTCAAAATGAATTAGGGCAAGGATTTACACCAATACTTAATATGCCAAGTTGTTTCCACATATCAGTAAATCTCATATATGTAATGTAATTACCAAAATTATATTTCTTGGCTTATGTCCAGAAGTCATTCATATCGAAAGGAAATATGGCCAAGGTTAATCATAAGCCCTTCTGATCAATATGTTGCAATCGATAACTATAAGTAACCATTAAGCCACAATTGCTATGTCCGTATCTAGGAAAAATAAACAATTACCCCAACAGGGTACTAATGATATATGCGTTGTTCAAGACGAATGCATATTTGTACGGCTGAATAAGAGATTTTGTCAGTAATGCAATCACGGATTGTATTGCTGAAGGATGTCTAACTGAATACCATGCATAGATATTCAATGTGTGTACCTATCTCGTAAATATTCCAAGATATTTATGAAACAAAGTGAGCATTTTTACTATGCGAAACTACGAAGGTCTTGAATATAATAGCTTTGGGACCTAAAAGTATTACTCTTTGTGAGTGTAGATGATTTGTTAAACTGTTGCAAGTTCATCACAATGAAGTTGAATTAGTGAAAAATTGTAATATTGGAAATAAAATTAATATCTCAACTTATTTATCCACTTGACCCAAGTATGCCCTGAAGATAAGACCCATTGCTACAGCTGCATCTTTTATTTAAAAAAACTGCTACATCCTGATGAATTCATGAGCAATTCCTCCACAGGTAGATAATTTCTTGGACATATATATGACACTTTTTTCAGTTTTCAAAGTGGAAGGATGGCCCAAATTTGGATTGTCTTTGACCATGCTTGAACCTTAACCCACTCAACAACTTGTGCACAAAATACATTGATCACCATAAACTTGTTTCAGCAAACTGCAAGTTTCTGTGGTGGGTTTTCCAAGTTTTGTGATGTTAACACATTCTACTTTAGAATGTAGCATAATTCTGATGGAGCTCAGACATACAACCAGTTTCTAAGAAGGCTCACAACCAGACTAACAACCACAGCAGCGTGAAGTTTTATACTAGTGTCAGGGAGAGTCCCAAGGCCAGTCCTCCACTCTTCTATTTGTCATGGACGAAGTTGGAAATGCACACAACCACCAATCCGGTTTCTTTATTGCCACACCTTGTATTATACCAGAAGAGAAAGATAACAAGGAAGATGCAAACTATGTTTCAGAAGATTTGCTATCAGAAAATAAGGAAATGATTTCTTAAATATAACAAATATCTAGAGATTATAAGCTTCACTTATCTTAGTATTTGCTACAAGTTCTTGAAATTAAATGCAAGTTAGTTTCATGGTGGATTCATCATATACTCAAAGAGCACTGGGGATATGATGAATGCATCTTGAAACTAGTATGAATTTAAGCAAATGCTATTAAGTGAAGTTTATAGTGTCTAGATATTTGTTATATTTATGAATTTTATTGCTTCACTGTTATACTTGAATTAACCTAACTTGGCAATTCTGACAGCATACATTTTGGGCATGGCATATTGGTGGCATATGGGTCTGTTGTCATGACAACCAGGTTCAACCTTGAAATAGCCAATAGCCTTCATACACATTCGCCTTTTCAACTCCCTCCACATACTACACTACATTTTACATCACCTGTTGCATGACTAACAACCGGCCAACAGATCGGCAACACTGCATGTTTTACACATGGCGTAGCAGGAACACACTTTTAATTTAGTTTAAAAGGTGAGTTAATTAATAACACTGAACAACACTCACAACATATTCTTCCGGGACGCGTTTCGAAGGTTAACTTTCCTCCATTATCAACCGGACAATAACTGGGTTTCCATGGTGTTTGATGGTGCAGATGGTGATGCTTCTTCTGGTGTTTCTTCTGGTGGCGGTTCAATGAACTTACTGAAAATGTCTCTCTGAGGAATGTCGAAATTAAATATTCGGTTTCTATTTTTTAAAATAAAGATTTGTTCCCATGTGGACAGTTCTTGTTTTCCGGTTATGTGTTTGAGAAGTTTCGGTTCTAGCTTTATGTCATGATTTTTTGTCCAAAAGTGAAATGCAACCGCTGATTCTTAATGTTTCTAACGTGTTCCTTGGATCTAATTTCTAAATTTCTTTTGGTTTTTCCTATGTATATTTCATTACAATCACTGCATTCAATTTGGTATATGCCAGATTTTTTGTTAGGTGGAATAGCATCTTTGATGTTTGAAAGTAGTAGGTTTTTTATAGAGTAATGGTTTACTGCTGCTCCATAAAAAACCTACTACTTTCAAACATCAAAGATGCTATTCCACCTAACAAAAAATCTGGCATATACCAAATTGAATGCAGTGATTGTAATGAAATATACATAGGAAAAACCAAAAGAAATTAGATCCAAGGAACACGTTAGAAACATTAAGAGTAAACAATTAGAAAAATCAGCGGTTGCATTTCACTTTTGGACAAAAAATCATGACATAAAGCTAGAACCGAAACTCCTCAAACACATAACCGGAAAACAAGAACTGTCCACATGGGAACAAATCTTTATTTTAAAAAATAGAAACCGAGTATTTAATTTCGACATTCCTCAGAGACATTTTCAGTAAGTTCATTGAACCGCCACCAGAAGAAACACCAGAAGAAGCATCACCATCTGCACCATCAAACACCATGGAAACCCAGTCATTTTCCGGTTGATAATGGAGGAAAGTTAACCTTCGAAATGCGTCCTGGAAGAATATGTTGTGAGTGTTGTTCAGTGTTATTAATTAACTCACCTTTTAAATTAAATTAATTACAACAACACTGTTTTCAAACTTCTATGAAAGGAAGATAGGAACACACTTGCCAGAAAAGTAACTGTTGGGATTCACAAGTTACGTTAATTCAACTCTAACAGCTTCAGTTTCTCATCGAATGTAAGGAAATCAGTTGTTATCAATTTGCTTGAAAGGCATTGTAGTAGAAATTATGTGCCCAGGAAAATTAATAAGATGAGTCATGTTGATATTTACTATATTTACGTATGTCCATCAAAAAGTATCAATTTCCCATTATGTGAATGTTGGGTTTTATTCTTTGGAAAATATATTATCGCATCTATAATTGTTCAGTAATATGAGACATGTCCAGCATCAATTATCAGTGAAAATCATGAAAAAGGACAAACGAAAGACAAGTAAAGTAAATGAAGCTTTTTTGTATATAGTTGTGATATAGGCATAGAGCTGAGTATACTAATTGGTAACAAGTTAATAATACACAATTCTAAAAGGAATATTGAGTTACATGAAAGATCATGCAATAAGAGAAATAACTGTCTCTTACAGTTGCAAGTAACACCAGTTTGAGCTTCACGTAAAAAACATACTGAAAAGAAAATTTTATCAAAACAACTTCTAGACAGTTTCGGATATCTTCATAAAATGTACTTAAAAAGTGTGACGATTCATAAATATATTTATCAGGATATAAATAAAATCAATTTTGGCGGAACCCAGACTTCAATTTGAATAATATTAATCATGGTCATCTTTATCTGCTATCAGCAAAGTACAACCTTCAGTAAAGGGCTTATTGCCAACATTCTATAAAAAAACCGTCACAGCACAAACACCTACAAGTGGTGAATTTGCTATTTCATCAACAGATGAACTCTGCAGAATTATCATTCCTTCATAGATATTGAAAGGGGTGAAGAAGAAATACAATTTAATTGGTCAGTTAATCAACAAATGATGATTCCCAATTATCTGTGAAGTTAGTCAATAAACTGTACACTTTAACACTATATAGGTACATTTTCAGATTACATAGAGCTCCTTTATACAAGTTACTCATAAGCAAAAGATATCTTCTTTTACCTTGGCCGGTAGATCATCTTTTGCCTTTTTTTTATCTTCGTTGGAACTATCACTGGAATGGTTGTGCAGGGCATTAAGAGGCGGCGAAGGAGGAGGAGAGTTGCCAGAAGTCGTAGATGTTGGTGTACCCCCAGTATCATTGCTGTTATTACTGTCTGTCGTCGCTGATGATGGGAGACCAACCTAATAAAAAACAAAGAGAAAAAGAACAGAATGTAAAATGTTTATTTTTCTAGAAGTTACGCAAATATAATCAACTTTCAATTGGAAATAAAATGTTATTCTGGTTAATTTCCTTGAATTGTAGACAGTAATATGTTTTCTAATTTACAATTTATACAACACTCACTTTTCTGTACCACCCAAGATCCATTAATATCTAGACATAGCTGTAAAATTATTTGGGAATTACTAACAGTATAAATATTTCACTTTTAACAGCTTATTTATTGCTGGTATTAAAACTCAACAGCTTTAACATTATTCCTGACATATTTCAGAAGTGAATCAATTTCCCAAACCCAATCCAAATAATTGGTTTAACTAAGTGGTGTTCTGTTACCAATGCTGAACTGTAAATTCTGAGATGTTATTTTGATCTTTAGGTTCATGAAGTTGAATTTTAAATTACTCATTGCCGAATAATGGCTATTGCAGCTTTATATTTGTGGGCTTCAGATATACTAATTAAAAATACAATAAAAACTCATTTTAACATCCTAACAATTCACCACATTCTGCCGATGAGTATTCAGTTCTGGCTTCTCAATTCAGCAGATCCACTCTAGGCTGGAGCAGGGAAATTTTTCTGTAATTAAAGTCATTTGTCTACCATCCCCAAAGGCTGCCTAATTGTGCATGTGGGAGTGAATTTTTTGTTTCATGGCAGAAATAAATAAAAAAATTCTTAAAAACCTGTAGTTTGAGTTATATAAATTGTTTCTCCAGTCAAGGCTCCCAATTTGATCACGGAGGTTACAGGAAGCTATAAAAATGAAACAATTAAAAAAAATTCCTTTATTCATCATTTATATACTACTCTACTAGTCCTAATATTCCTCCTCTGTGTACCATTGTTTACAACCATTAACACTTATAAACAACTATCTTTCCCATTACCTGGACTGTTTTAATACCATTATGCTGTTTTCAATACTGACATACTGAACGACATGAAAGTTTCATACCGGGTCCATTCCCACTAACCATTTATATAAGCAGCACTGCAGTTTTATGTCACCACATATTGAAGCTAAAAGTTTAAGCTTATGGTAACACATTTTTATTAAAATTAATATCTAAAGGAGATGGGGAATTTAACATCCTAAAATGAAAGCATTTCTATCAGCTGAGCTGGCACATCATAAACAAGATTGTCAGTGTACACTGTGCTCTTTGGTAGCAGAAATAATCCAGTAGGTTAAGCAAAGATGCAGAAAACCACACTAAAAACATTTTTAGAAGTCTTGAGGATAGTTTGTATTTATCAAACTATCCTGCAGACTTCAACCATATTTCAAGCATGTTGGCAAGTTTTCCTCAAATTCATACAGTTAAAGATTTTAATTCTATTAATGCTGAGATTCATTTCAAAGCATAAATTTTTAAGAGGTTCCTCATATAAACTAACATTAATTTTATAATTTTCACTAAATCTGAAATATACTGACAGCATTCCTTCAAGCTGTGTATATAAACTTTTGGCTATGTATGCATAGTGGTTTGTGACATATTTCATTAAAAAAGACACTGTAGTTTCCCAAATGCAAAGCAATAAACTCAAGACAATTTTTTTCTGAACTGGATCTATATGTTCACCTTATTAAGTTATGTATAAACACAGAAACTTAATTTTTAAAACAAAACTTTATACACCATTGCACATATTTTGTATAGAATAAGACAAACCAAGATGATGACGATGATGATGTAACAATGCAATGATGGAAC
Source organism: Tenodera sinensis (assembly GCA_030765045.1). Classification (NCBI taxonomy): domain Eukaryota; kingdom Metazoa; phylum Arthropoda; class Insecta; order Mantodea; family Mantidae; genus Tenodera; species Tenodera sinensis. Next base: position 141,004,842 of record CM060968.1, read on the forward strand.
TGGCAACAAAAGGTTTTCAATTTGGTCTTAGGTATACAGCGTCAATAATACAAACTACTAGAATTCTTCATCTTAATCAGACATTTAGCTCGTGGGATGAAGTTGCGATTGTTCCTTATCCTTCTTCTTAAGAAATCACTTCTACAAGTAGGTCAACAGAATTGGAAAGAAACTGATGGATGCAAGTTTCTTTGACTGGCATTACGAGATCAACAACTACAATAATTATGTAGATATAATGGATAAACACACTGTTGTTACAAATTTGCATGGAAATATATGAAATGGACAGAGTAAGGAGAGAAGGGAGTGAATAGTAACATCTCTATCTTTCTTGTAGGTATTGGCTGCCAAACCACTGATGAGAAAAAAAATTGTGTACTTTCTATTTTGATTCTCTACAGAATTAGTGTTCCTGTTAACATTTGTAAACCTATAAATGCTATCTAAATTCCAGCAGGCTTGCTGACAAATTGCTTAACTTACCAATGCAATACGAAACATGCAGAAAGCAGCTAATACACTGTGATCTCGACTGCAACCTTCACAATTTCCTGTGTATTTCATTTCCCATACTTAAACCCATGAAGTTTGAAGCATATTTCTTTCCACATGCTGTTCACAAAGTATATACACTGTGAATGCAAGAAGACCTGTGGTTTTCAATGTAAATACTTTGAAAAACAAAAGCATTGTCTTGTATTCAGAGAAATACGGCACATGCATGACAGGTGAAATGTTAAAAGCTACTATAGCGTAGTGGATCTCCTAAAATTGTACAACAGACCTCCTTCCAACTATAAAGTTAGAAGAAATTTGTCATTTAAGAGAAAGTGCCTTCCAGATGTCTCAGGCACTTGCTTCTCTATTAGTTTCTCTCTGTTATGAACTCTGCATTCCTTTGTCTAAACCGTAATTATTGTTGAAGATAAATACTTACTCCTGAGAGTTCTATTTCATCCAAGCCAATGATATCGTCATAAATGTATTCGTTTTCTTCGAAATCTGGCTCTTGCGAAGATTCTATGTAGTATTCGATATCATCCTTTATTCTTCTTATCTGAAAAAGTCACAGCATTTATCAACTAATGCGATTTCTCAATGCCATAATAGAAGAGAAACAAAAGTAATTCCAGTGCATTAAGAAAATACTGATTAAAATATTGAATGTCATTCCCAGGTTGGCAAAAAATTTATTATCATAAAGAATAATTATTCTCTACAGCATTAAGCCTGGGAACACATGAGCATGTGCTTTAGGTATGCAGGGTGCACCTCGCTGAGCTGAGCTTTTTATGGAGCTAGACACATCACTCTTGCATTTCATGAAGATAACCAAACATGAAGTACACATTCTAGCAAGGAGCTGTCAGAATTCATGTAAGATGAAGAAACTAAACACAGCTTGTTAGTCTGGTTAGGCACTGGCCTGCTGATCCCAAGGTAGTGGGTTCAAGTCCAGCCCAGACTGATGGGTTCTTAAGTGTGCCTAAAAGCAACACCCCATGTCAGTAGCTTCCGTAGCATGTAAAAGAATCCTGCAGAATGAAATTCTGGCATACTGGTGGAGCTGATATGATTGTGGTAATTGACAGCGTCGTTAACAAACAAAATATTTATAGTGAAGACTAATACATATAGAAGATAGACGAGATGACTCAATACTCTCTCTGCTCCACATACTCAAAATTTTGGGGACATATTTTAGACTATCGTCAGCATCATTGTGGACTGTTGGCGTAGAATATTTTTTTGGCATAGAAACTCCTGAATGCTCCTGGTGGAGACTTGAACTAGCAAATCACGTTGACCTCAGGGATGTCAGACTCTTTACTAAGGTCTCCTGTATTCTGAGATTGATGGCCTTATTTAGCAGTTTTAGTAACTTCATTTCTCTGCTGATCTCATGATTTCTGTTCCAGAAATGTACTGACATGGTTGATCTATTTGCATGCTTATTGAAAATATGATGGAAATGTTTTTTGAGAGTTTCCTTATTTCTCTTAGTCTTCCCAATGTCTACCTAGTTGAAACCCAATCTATCAATCTTGTGTATGCCAGATCTGTTTTCTTCTGAAGGAACAATGTCTACTTTATTCAATTCCTGATGCTGAATAAATTGTATGGCACCAATGAGATATTGAAGATGGTTTGAAACTGTTCACTGTTCAAGGGTGTTAAGTAAACTTTTCAAAATCTTTGTTTCTTGAGAGGTAGAACTGGAACTTAAATTTTTTTATTTATTTATTGTTTCTTATTTAGCACCGTTCAGAGAATGTGTAGTTATACTTTGAATTGCTTTTTTTTTCTTTTCTTATCTATGAATTTCCTGCTAAAGCTATTATTTTCCACTACATGGACTGTTTGATTGTTTGAATTCATAGTCAGTTTTTTCCAAGGAAGTTTCGCTAGTCTGTGGATCATACTATTGAAAGCTCCTGTTTCTGCTTTCTGCAACTGTTGGCTTTTAGGTAATTATCTGTATGATTATATTTCCAGTGTATGTTGGATTTGATAAGATACACAACTTAACTAGAGCTAAAGTACTTTTTCGATACTAAATACCAGCAAATTCGTGAATCAATTGCAGCATACAGCTTTTGGTCATATTATCATGAAATAAAGATACCACCTTCAGAATTTAGAGTTGTGCAGTAATTTTATGAATAACTCAGTATCTGACAGCTCAGAAATTTGGCACAAAGCTGTTTCTACTGTACAAGTATTTAAGGAAAACTCATACAATACTGAGCAAATTATTGAATTTGACAATTTTCAAAAGATAATCCACTATTGTGAAACACATATTTTATTAATATCAGCAAGGCAGATCTTCATGTTTGTGCATGACACGTAGTAGCTCATTTAAAGCATTCCTCCTGGAATAGTTTAGTAATAATGCTCCATGCAGTCATGGATAAAACTTCAAATACAACTGTATTTATCCGAATACAAGACAACTTAAAACAGATGATTCTGATTTTTCAGAACCTAATTTTGGAATTTAGCAATTGTGAATGTTTCAGTATCATACAGTACAATGATCACAAGAGCAGCAGCAGCAGCAGCAGTTCCAATGATGGACGTGGTTTTCGATCTACATACCATAAATTGCATTATTGTGAAGAATTATGGTTGAAATATGTGCCAAAATGCATGTGATGTACGGAGAAGGCCGGCAGGAATGAGCACGCAAATGTAAATCTCACTTTTCCTATGCAACCATCATGTGCCAATATTAAGTCATGGATACAGAGTGAAAATCCTCCAATTTCTATTTTAGCCTTTTTAAAAATCCTTCAAGCCATGTTGACAAGTCACTAACTTTACAATGTAACACAAAATCTGGTTAATCCACAGTGACCTTCAAAGCAACATTTCACATTTCTCACATGCTATTTCACTGCTCACACCCACCCCACATTTAAAACTTACTTTTTCCTAAATCTAATAGGAAAATCAATATCATGAATGCAAAGCAATTTGTTTTTCGAAATTAAAATTTTGATAAAAAAAAAAGTCATATATTCGGATAAATATCGTATTAAGACGCTCTCCACATAGTGACCCAATATGCTCATGTGTTTCCCAGGCAAAACGTAGTGATTACATTCTTTCTAATAACTTTTTAGAGAGGAATATTACTATCTCAAGACATGACATTTTCTAAATCCTCACTATTACAGCATCTTATATTCTTACCTGACTAACTTCAACAGACATATTATCCAGCATTCTAAGTAGGGTTTCTAGCTTGCGAATGTGATACCGGTGTTTTTCTACTTTATTTTTCAAGTCTTCCACTCTATCCTGTTTGTCTTTGTCTAACCTCTTCTTCTTTCCCGCTAAGAGTGATTCTATTTCACATTCAAACTGGTCCAGCTAAATAAAAAAATCAAAATGTCAAACACTGAATATATGTACAGTCAAATCTTCAGCAAACTTGCTATTTCATGTCCTAATATTTTACATAAGAACGAACAAATGCAGTTCTTTTCAGTTGGGATTTTAGGAGTTTATTTATTCAAAATTTTCTTTTTACTTTTTTTAACCAGTTAGAGGAACAGGAAGAGGAAGTATTGTATTTCCCCAAAAATGTGATATCAAGATTTCATTAGAAATAAGTTTTGATGTCCACAAAGGACTCCAAGGTCTTCCAAGGCGGTAACATTAAGGTTTTGAGGAAAATTTTTCCTTTTTCAAAATACTATTTAAATGGAAAAAATTTAATCTCCTTTTATTTTCTCAAAAGAACAAAATGAAAATTCAAACCTTTACAACAAATAGAAAATAAGCAATTGAGATGGTTTGGCCACATTCAATGCCATGGGTGAAGAGAGGATCCAGAACCATCTTGGCAAGCTAGAGTGGAGAGCGGGAGTTCAAGGGGAAGGCCTAGACATTCCTGGGAAGATTGGATTGAAGGGATTTTGAAGAGAAAAGGACTGAACATGAATGGAGGACAGAAACTTGCAAGAGGCTGTGTTTAAAAACCTCGACACCAGATGGTACAACAGGATCATCTAAGTAAAGCTATTTTCTCAAAAATGGCACTAACAATTTTGATTAAAATCAAATATGTTGAAAATATCTGTCTAATAAAATGTGTATATTGAATTTTTATGAACAGCATTTACAATCCTCTTCATACTGACTGAGTCTTGTACAACTTTTTAAAATGCATTTACAATTGAAAAATCACAAGAGACAGGTAAAAACCTATTAAAGGAAAATGTAGAGTTCATTAAAATATACAATCTGTGTCAATTTTTTTTTAATATTAGCCATTTTTTAAATATGTCACATTGCATGTTTACAATTTCCCATCTCATAGACAGGTTCTTCAAGTTCCTTCCACTGGAAAAGCTTATCCCATTACCAGAGCTGAACATTTGAATGCTGTTTCTGCACGTTTATATAACTAAGCCGTTATTGCTTAATTTGAAATTATTCTACATGCAAAACTCAGTTATGAAAAACTTAATGTGGATATAAGAATCACTTTTTATATTACTGCAGAACAAAATATCTCCAAACGGATTGCGTAGTGTTTTGCCTGCCCATGTCCTTGGCACTCGTTGCCATCTGCCACTATCATATACACTCGTGGATGAAACCATGTAACATTTTTAAAACTACTTTTCAAGGCTTTTCTTACCAACTTTATGAAAGGAGATGTGCAAAATGGTCACAATCGTGTCCATACATTTTTGTAACCTCTTTAGGAAACTATCCATCACTCGCCATAGTTCACGTTGAGAAATGCTGGCAATTTCTTGGCAGATATTTTGTTTTAATTCTTCCATGGTGTGTGGAATTGTCTTGTGCACTTTATGTTTTAAGTTAGCTCAGAGATAGAAATTGCATGGGGTTAGGTCAGGAACCAAGGTAGCCATAAATCTCTACTAATAATTCTGTCCTTAAACACACTTTCAATCGTTCTCAAAGAAAGATTGGCCAAATGAGCTGTTAGTCTAGCTGAAAATAGACAAAATCACGGTCCCTGTCTGTTAATTCTCCAAAAAAAGGGGGGCAAAATTGTATAGACGCATGTATGAGTGTCTACAGTTGAAAAAAATTGGCGCTAGAACTTAGAAACTAATATTGCTCATGAAGTACACCTTCATTACAAAAAGTTGGCATATGGGTGTTATTAGCGGAGAAAGGTTTCTGAGAGCTCCAATAAGCAATTTCTATCTCTAGGGTAACTTTAAACAAAGTGTAGAAGACAAACGCACACACCCTGGAAGAAATAAAACATATCAGCCAGGAAATTACCAACATTCCTCAATGTGAAGTACGGCAAGTGATGGAAAGGTGGCAAAAATGTATGGACTTTGGTGGCCAGTTTCACCATTTCCTTTCATAAAGTTGGTCAGCAAAGCCTTTAAAAAGTAGTTTTAACAATGTTGTACGGTTTCATTCACACTTTTCTATGATAGCGGCACACACGAGGATGCTGATAGGCAAAACACTGTGCAGCTCATTCTGAAGTTTTTTGTTCTCTCGGTATAATATGCAGGTTAGTTAAAAGTCTCACATCACCTGAATAACTGTTAAAACATGTGGTTAATTAACAGGAAACTCAAAAATTATGTTATTGATTTTTTGCTACTTCTGGTTTAACCAGAAGGGACGGCAGCTTTATTTTAAATGGTACACCCTATATTATTTTTACATATTCAGATAGTATTCCTCAACAGCTTTTCAACAAGTATCCACAGGAGAAAAAAAGAAAAAAACAAACAAAAGAAGAATTCAAATAAAAACAAAGGTAGTTCACCTACTAAATTCTGTGTCCAAATAGATAGCTCTCAGCTGTTTGACAAGTTGATCGTGGAAACCATTTAATTTTTTTTTTGTAGAGTTTAACGGCCGCTTTTACTACTACAGTACCACAGGTAGTAACACTGATGATACATGGAATGAAGATGGAGCACCAGTGGAATGAGATGGAGGGGGAAGTGGGAGAACCTGGAGGAAACTCGCCCCAGCGTTGCTTCATCCACCACGAATCCCACATGCTGTTGCCTGGGATCAAACCCGGGCTACTTTGATGAGAAGCAAATGGTCTAACCATTTGGCTACGGTGCAGCCAAAGAAACCATTTAAGGAATGTTATAACAAGGATATACGGAATGTCTCTCATTGTTTCCATTATTTAATGCTCCAGGGGTTCTTGCTGGCCACTCTAGGTGATTTCGCCTATCAATCCATCATCACAGAAAAACCTTGTCGAAGAACTGACACAGAATCTGTTCCAAAGTGAGCTGGAACTCCATCTTGTTGGGAAAAGCTGTCACCTTGTGTAGCCAAAGGTTGACTGGGTATGGAAACAAATTTGGGATGGCTAGTACTTTGTGATTTCAAAGCAACTCCACATAACTAGTACTGAAGTATGATCTGAAGCTTTCCTGGCAACAAACATATTCAAGATGTTCTCGGTCTTCGAGCCAGGTATAGTGATCAATGCGAGAGATGCACACTCCTGAAACGTCGATGGCTCTTCATCACTACACCTGGCTTGAAGCCTGAGAACATCTTGAATATAACTAGTACTGTCAGCATTTCTTTACAGAAGAAAGGTCACCAACAATACCAATCAGTTTCTGTGGACACTGCATGTGCTTCTCCATTAATTGTGGATTTGTGTCTGACCAGTATCGATGATTAAATAAACATGCTTTATATATAAACAAAGGACAATTAAGTCGCAGAAAACAGGAAGTCTTTTACTCTGTTAAGCCTACATTTTGCTTTTTTTTATTTTACAGTAATGAATTGCACAGAATTGTCTATGTGGGTACTTGTTGAAAAGTTGCTAAACTGTACTATAAAAATCTGTAAAAAAATAAGTGTTATACACCTAAAATAAAGTTGCAATCACATCTGGCTGAACTTGAAGTGGTAAAAAATTGGTTATATGATTTTTGAGATCCCTGTACATAACTGTCCCCATACCAGAGCTCTGAGTTAATTAACCACATGGTTCAAAAGTTATTTAGTTGGTGCAGGACTTTTAACTAATCCTGTATAATATTTTTATTCAGAAAGAAGACGTTAAGCTTTCCCACACAGGGACCGCTACTTAGACAAAGCATAACAAACGACAAATGGTTATTTGAAAAACAAGTTCAATACTAAAATAAAAAGGAATTTTATTTGTTGATACTAATACTATAACAAAGAGTGTGATAACGTGTTCTTGTTTTATGACAAGGATGAAATAATGAGTTAATATGAATATAGATGGTTTTGCAAGATCTTGATTGAACCTTTAAAGATAAGAATTGAAGAATGTACGCAAGGCCCTAAGTTGAAACTTTTTGCAAACGTTAATGAAAAAGCTTGGTATGGTTCCTTTTGCCCCAACCATTGGTCCAGTAACTTCAATAGATGTCAAATTGTAATGGGAGAGCAAAAAAGTTCCGAATGGACTGTGCAGTGTTTTGTCTTGTCTACATCTCAGCGTTCATTGCCGCCCTCCACTATCATAGAAAAGCACAGATGAAACTATACGTTTTTAATATAGTTTTGAAAAAGCTCATTTTAGTCTGAAGTACAGAGACTTTTCAGATCTGATATCTGCGCTGAAAATACCATAAATGTATAAGCTTTCAAGTTTCTAGTATATCCGTAGAGCCCAATTTCTCCTTCCCATCAGAAGTAGCTTTTGTATTACATCCTCAAGAGACTGAAGGGAACAACTTTTTATGCTTTAATTCAGTGACAAAACAGGCCTGGTCATGATGAAAAGTTAAAAACTGGCTCCTGCACATTTTCTATCTCCTCTTCCATATGGGGTCATTTAAGGCTGGTTCACAACCACTTAGTAACAGTAATCAGAACAGCAACAAGAAGCAGAAAGCACTAGAGATGTTCGTTCACAACAGCCCAGTAACAACGGCAAGGAATATTAATTATCAATCAGACTTTCGATAGAAAGTGAAGTTCGATATTGCAATTGGGAATTCATTTGTTTCTAAACAGCCAATGTAATCGTTTTTTCTAGCTTGTGGCTAGGGAGAGCTCTAGTAACTGTTTCATGACACAGGCACGAAAAATTTCTACAGCAAAAGCCCTAATGTGCATAATATGAATCTAACATGCTGTGCCTGGCACCAAAAATGACAAAATTGAAACTTGGACTAGTCGTCTTTCCCTTTCCTTCCCATTGGTTGTCAACACTCCCATTTAAATGCATGTATTTCAACTTCCTTGTTCTGGTGGTTTATTTTTGTCCTACAGAACTTTCGGATGCTAAATCTGGTCAAAATTGCTTCAAGGCTTTAAGAACCTAGAGGGTATACAGATACTCTTATATATACACACACACATGAACTACATCAAAATAACTCAAGAGACTGTAGGTGCGACTAATATAAGTAATTTGAGATAAGCAATGTATGGTGCGTGACTATACACAACGCAGTTGTATGGCATTAAACATATTAATATCAGATGCTGATAAGTCAGTGTTAAAGCAAAGTCTGATAAAAAATTGGTTTGCATTGTCTTTAAAACTGCTGCCCGAGCATAGAAATATTGATTTTAGAAGCTCGTTATCAGCGTTCTCAAGATTTAATGCCATAAAAATCTGACTAATCACCTGACAGTGTGACACTAAACAACCATTAGCTGCCTTCTTGTGTTGTGAAGCCTACTACAGAGACTCACTGATTGCTCGTGGTTCAATTTATAATTTCAAAGGCTGTTATCACAGAAATTCTGGATTTGTTTCTTATCATGCAGTTGATAATTTTTTTATTCCATCTGAAGATTAACACTACTATCAATTCCTTATTCGGCTCACACCAGAAATCTTGAAGAGGGTACGACAATCGTTCCTTTGCCACTCAATTTTGCCATGAAAATTGAGGTCATCATTTCAAGCAGTTCCTATAAATCTGACGAAAAGTCTTAGAAGTTTTTATGCGTTCACTTTTTCTTTGGCCCTTTAAAGTACTTTCCATTCTGAAGTGCAGCATATGAGCATATTAAGCACGTTTCAACTTTTTGTTGGCAAAAACTGCAATTAATTGTACTGAAGTATTAAAATAAAACATTGAAACACAATTTAAAATCTAGATTAAAACAGGATTAATATGCTCTACTCAAACTAAAGAAAAGAAGAATAAAAACAAAGAAGTGAATAATACTCGAACTCGATGACAACTTACGCTCAAATGCTAATGCCATAATCACTGCGCCAGAGAGGTACGTTCTAGGACGTCCCTTCTTTTTTGTGTGTTGCGCTCTCAAATGGTTGATATTAGTCAGTGGCATATTGACACTTTAGGAACTTATATCCGTAACTTCGAAATATGAACAAACAGGACATGTCTCCTATCTCAAATTACTTGTCTAAGACATCTCCATATCCTCTGAAAATATTTTGGTGTAGTTCATTAGCATCCTGTATATATATATTTCTTTTTTTCCCCTCTAAATATATTTCACAGGTTAAAGTTAGGTGATCATATAAGCAAACATTTGGATGTAATGCCCAATTGGACAATGCAGGTGGTGCATCAGTCCAGATAATGTAATGTTTGTAAAAGAATGTGTGTTGTATGACCATATACCTTTCATGTAGTCCTAAAATGTCTATATGGTAAACAACATTAACAATGTGAAGTTGCTAACAAAATGTCTGTAAACTGAGACCATAAAAGTTGTAGCCGTTAAAAGATCCTAAGTGTGATGATCATGCAGGTACAACTTTGTGTATAAAGATGATGGGCAAGAAGATGGTACTTTTCCAGGTGTGTAATTTTCAATGGATACAATTTCATCTTAATATTAAAATGGATCACAAACAATATCCATAAAAGAACCTGCAGGAAACAGAACAACACATGTTATAAATACCAAAAGCAAACATTTTCTACTCTACTCAACTTATGGCTGTTCTTTTGCCAGCACCACCCCTGAAATTGCAGAATGAACAGTGAAACATTTTGATAGCAACTCTTTAACTTTCTAAACAAATGAGAGGGTTGGATTGCTAATCTTTTCTAGACAACTTTTTGTATTTTAAGGTTTTTGAGGTTATTCCAATATCTAACCACCTCACACCTTGGCACTTGTTTTTCTGAGATATGTAAAACATGGTACGCATATGTCTCTACTACGTCCCAGCCTATGCAGTAGACATACGAACTTAATATTTAAGGTCAACATCTTATAAGGATGTAAGACGAAGGTTTTCAAGAAATTCACTCATACCAATTTTGATTAAAACAGCGCATGTTTAATATACTGACGTAAGTAATATATATAGCTTGCGCTTTCTGTGAATACCTTGAGAACTTCCCTACAGTGGATTGAATCGTGTATATAAAAATATAATCTTAAAGGATAGTCAAAAACTTACCTAAAGGGGTATAGAACTTATTAAAATAGCCAATTTATTTTAATATTTTTGTAGTGTGTAGCATTATTTCCATCTGCATGTCATACGAAAAGTAGCATTTACAAAGGACTAATTAGCAAGTTATTTACAATTAGTTATTCATCAAAATGAAAATTATCTACAGTTTTGGTTCATTTGTTTGAAATTTACACCATTTAAAAGCTCTCAAGAAAATATGTATGTTTTTATTTTTACAAATATTTATGAGTAAAATAACAGCACAGTTACGCAGGAAAATTTGTAAGATTCAACCAAAACTTATTAGTAAAAACATCTTTCGATCTTTTGTATGCCATGTCATGGTGGGCGTATGAAGCTATTTCCAATGATTACTTTGCTACCATTAAGATTTAAAAAGTTTGACTACACAGCCTATAAAAATTAAAGTCAACCCGAGAGAACTAATCAGGAGTAAATTACGTAGGCTGTCAAAAAGCTATATAAGCTAATTTTTGGAACATTTAAAGGGAATTCAGCTTAATCATTGCTAGGATGAACTTGTAATACGTTGGAATCAAAAGTAAACGTGAAGTGATGCAAAGTGGGTATTACAGAACCTAATTTGTGTGATAGCATATACATTAGAATATTGGAACTTGCAGAATTCAACAGTGATGGGAGTGCTGTTAACATTGTAATTTCATGTGATAATCTCTAAAAAAGGTGAACCTTACCAAAAACCCAATTCCATGCTCTTTCCCTATAAAATTATCTAAATTATCCTCAGAAGCCCAGTACTCAATGTATAGGCAGACCCTGAGAAGAAGTGCCTTCCTAGCCTTTCAAACAAATTCATCATGGGACATCACTATATTCTGTGAGCAGAACCCCAAGTGGAAACATTTCAAAGTGTTAGTCATTTTCAAAACATTCCATGTTGTTAATTTAGACCTTACCTAAGTGTTACTTATAGACATGAAAATGTTTCCCCCCCCCCCCCCCCCCCCCAACTCTTTTCTTTTTATCACAAGAGCTCATTACCATCCACCAGATCTATATGTTGTAACCTTCTTGCTTAATTTGAAACAATTCCTAGGTAAAAATATTGTAATATAGCTAGGGTAGAACAATAATTTTTTACATAAATAGCATGCTATATGTGAATTTGCCTATGGTAGATGCATTACACCCGATCTTCAATAACTGGGTCAGGTGTACGGGAACAAACATTTCCATAGCTCTTTGTCGTCCTCAAATTGTCCAGAAGAACAGAGCTACTGCCAGCCTTCTCATTAGGTCAATATAGGCATGTCACACTTTCACATGCGCAAAGCTATTGCAAGTGGGATTTATCAATAAGTGGGAAAAAAATTAAATGACCTTATACGATGACCTGTTGTCATCCACAACAGGTATAGCCAGACATTTGTTTTAAAAACTATCTTAAAAAGAATACATTTTAACATAAAATATATATATTGATAAGCACTGTATAATACAAATAATTAACCTGTATATAAAACACACTGATTAAAGTGAAGTTGTCCACTAGACGGCTAGACTGCAGATCCCCTTCCAGAAGCCAGTGAACACACAGCTGATGATGGAGACCAACACCTTTGAAGCATGTTATGTTCCGAGTGAAAACGCAGTGTCAATCCACTTACAATGTCAGTATGTTACATATAACTAATGAAGTATTTACTCCAGGGGCCAAGTCTTTAGAGTGTTGTTGGCTATCAACTTCATGGGTTGTTCTAACTGTTATGTATACAGTAAAACCTCATTTATCCAACCCTGTTTATCCAGATCTCCGGATTATCTAGGTCACGTTTTTTTAAAATTTAATGTTCACATTAGATAATAAATTTTATTATGATAGCAAGAACATAACTATATGTATGCCAAATATTCACTTTTTAGTTTGATTCAATGTACGTTTCCTGCATAGATTGTACAATAAATTATGGTAATATGTACTGTACTGTAAAATGCTAACTGTTGAGTTTACAACAGGTGTAGTAGTGCGTCACATGGTGCTGAACGTGGTATGTCTCATCATTGATCTTGAACCCTACACTTCACACCTTCATCAACCTCCTTAGCTTTCCTACTGTTTTCAAACAGCATGTGTAATAAGTTTATCGTGTGCATTTCAACCAGATTGTTTTTGTAGTTTATCAAAGTATTTGAAAGTGTATGAATGAATGATTTAGTTATGCTCAAAACAATACAATTAAACCAACTTATAACAAAATAAATACATCAAAAACATATCTACAATACCCTTACTTTCAATTTTGTAACATTTTTCCTACCTTGTGAGTTTGCAGCTTTATTCTTTGGCCTACCATACATGTTAACTCAGTAGTTATTTATGTATGGTTGGGCCCACCCTGGTCCGCATTATTTCTATTCAGTTTCCTATACCATTTTTCTCTTATTCTTGCCATAAATTCTCCTAACAGCTTTATATCACATTCCTTACTTAGCTTCATTTTCTTAATCATATTAACCTCTTTATTATTCCTCCCCCATTTCTTTGGCATAAATTGTTCCCTCCACAAACTTGTTTTTTCATATTCTAATATATAGTGAAAATCACTATTCTGTTCCCCACACAAAGGACATATGTCCGAGTTTACACCCTTTCTCACTTGGTCCAAGTCCAAGCATCTCTTCCTGCCCTGTTTCATACATCCACATACTTTTCTCTACCCTACTCCTCCTTTAGTTGACTATATAATACAACAGTTTTCTTTTCTCTAAGACTTTGAAATAATTTATGTCTCCCTATATCCTCCACCCTCTTCCTTACCTCTTTCCAAAAACCTCTAGCCAGTTGCTCCCTCTCCTCCCATAAATTCCCCATTCCAATTTCCTGTAGAGTTCTCTTCAATCCCTGAACCCAATTTATCCCACTAGGGGCTCTTTCCTGCATTATTAAACATTGCCTCAATATATTTTGATCTTGCATTTATCTTAATCTATACCAATATTTAAATATCCTTTCCACAATCATTCCCTTACTATCCAACCTTATTTGAGAGTGTAATTCAGTGTGCAAGTTTAAAATGACATCAAAGCAAAAGCAGGTCATGGTTTCAATGGATAGAAGAGGATGCTATTAATCGGAAAAGCATTGAAGGAAATAGCTGCTGAATTGGGAGTCACTGACAAACTTTATGGCTTGGACACCACTCCAGCTGAACTATTAATCATCCAGTGTTTGCGTGACCATACTTCATTCAAATGCCACACATGTTTAGAACATAAGACTGTGGATCAATTCTTTGTGATTTTATCGGATTAAAAGTTTGATACAGGGTGTCCCAATAGGAACGCCAAATTTGTTAAGTTCTTGGGTTAACTGCAATTTGTGTGGACGCATGTGCAGATCTTTCACAAGAATCCACTGCAATTATCTAACTCCTGTGAATGACGAGTGGATTTGTTCAAATTCAATTTAACACTACCCCTCACAATGGCGATGTTCTGAATACACCGAATACAATGAGTGCATTTGGGTGTTGGAATGTTTGCAGTGGATCCTACTGCCTTGAATTTCTTCACCAGCCTATGAACAGTTAACTCATTTGGCGCATTCGTCCAGCCTAAGAGCACACGAAACCTTCAAACAGTTTCAGCATAACACCATTCTGGTAACGAGTTTTCACAATGAAACTCGTGCAGCAGTGTAAAGTGCCATACCAAGTAATTGCAACAAAATGGTAACCAATTCAAATTCAGTGTTCTTACTGAGACACCCTATATTTTTTAATGTCTTGTAAACAATACATACTATGCACTGTGCACAATTTTGTTACAAGACAGTTTTTAATCGTCATAAATGGCAAGTCTGCTTATTTAAGAATTTTGTTTTGCTTATTACCCATACAATCTGGATTAACCAGATGTTCGATTTTCCGGATTGCTTTTGGTCCCAGTTAGTCCAGATAAACAAGGTTTTACTATATAAGGAATACAGAAAAGTTTGAGGCTTAAGTCAGTTGAGCCTAAGTGTTAAATGCTGCAATGGTAGCCAGATGTTAGGGCACCACATAACTAGACCAAATGTACAAATACATTGTGTTGGATCAACCTACTGATAACAATTGTTACCAGACAATATATCATAATCACAGCAAGTAACAAGTTGCAATAGTGTCAAATTCTGATTAAAAATGTCACAACAACAGTTCTTGTAAGTAGTTAAGTGGAATATAGTTAGGTAATACTGAGTACCAGAGGGAAAATACACAGCTTGAAAGTGCTATTCTTCTTTGTGCATCTTACATTATTCTTTAGGAATTGTAATTTGTTTTATCTCAGCTAATGATAACTTGAAGCTCAGTATTTAGAATTTTCAAATCTGTTTAAGAGACATTTGTTACACTGACAATGATTTCTACAATGCTAATTCATTAGTTTTAATGCTTACTCTGGCAAGAGCCATAATCACAATGTTTAGCGCTGGCTCTCCAAATGAAATTTGTATATACTGTCATGCAAAACATGTTAAAAGTGAAATAGTATACAACAATGGGAGCTATTTGACCCAACCTTGTATGTCTGGTTTTTAATATGTATAGCAATAATTGATAAATAACAGAACGGAAAGTGCATTAAGTTTTGTGTTTCTTTTATAAAGTTGATATGAATATGTTGTTTGAAATAACTATTTTATATGCTATGCTTAAACAATATATTGTATAAGGTTGTCTTATAGGTTTGTTGGTTTTGCTTGCACGTTCCATCTATACCTCCTGAAAATTCTGTACACTCAAGTTATCATAGTTGCATAACTATCCCTAGGATTTAGAGCTTAACAACCAGATTCACTATTGGATACATCAGTATTGTTTGTGATTGGCGTTGGATGGAACTGCGTGAACTTGTGTTTACATGCTATTGAAAGCAAAAAGGAACATTTTCAACATCTTATGCTATTTTACTATATGGTAATGATAAAATCGCCTCAAACATTGGCAGAAAATTTGTGTTGTCTATGAGGAACAGCTAGTTACAAATCGAGCACGCCGAAAGTCGTTTTGTCAATTTCGAGCTGGGAATTTCTCCCTAAAGCAGAAAGTTTGGTAATTACTCTGTCATAGCTATGCTACAGGTGGGTGTATTCTTAGCGATTGAAACGTAACAAGAAACCAACTTATGAGACAACCTTATATATCATCTGCTGTATTATACATGTCTGGTGGTTTTATTTCTGAGAAAACAAAAATTCATGTCTTTGTTCCTGTACATTTCTTTGCTATATTGCTGTCAAGATTAAAAATAGAAGAGCTATCTGCAAAAATAAATTAGCGTCATGCACTGCGATGCAAAGTAGTCTGTTAAGACAACTGTCAGGAGATTTGTTTCTTGGGGAATAACATGCATTAAAGCAAATGCAAAATATCTATGAACTTAGGAGTGGCCCATGAAAGCCCACTAACTAGCAAGTAGTCAGTGAGATCGCTGCAATGTTGCCCAATTAAATAAGTTAGCCCACTGAAGTAACAAGATTGGCTTGTTTCTTTCACGGTTAACTTATTTTAAAAATTTCTCTGGGGCTGACTGCTCACATTGGATGTTTCTGTAATTTTCTGTTTCAAGTGTATTGTTGCTGCTAGTGCCCTTCTAAATGGATTTTCTACAGACTTCCCAAAAATATTTATAAAGTTGAATTGGAACACTGGCATTAATTTTTGAGATTGTGATACATTGGAGTAGGTGGTCTCAATTCATTACTGTCTGTGGGTTGTTGCATGGTACACATCTTGGAGAATTGAAGATACTGAAGTTGAACAGGTGGACAGCCAGACAGTCATGTCAGTAATCAAGCCACTGCTGAGCTTTTGGAGATTCTGGTATGGCGTTAGTATTTTCCATGATTTGTTTGTAATTTTTTCATGATAATTATATTGCCAATGTGAATGTATTTCTGAATTTATATATAGGATGGAAGTGAAATAATCTGCCAGACTTTAACAGTGAATTTCTCGTTGTGAAGTCTAATACCAAAAAGCTGAAAAGTTTAGTTTTCTAGAAAAAAATATTTTTATCAAAAAAGTTTATCAGCACCTGGCTGAATTATTATTGATTAAAGGTTCTTGATTTATTGGTATATTCATAGAAAATTGAATGAACGATAACCTTTTTGTGTGGCGTACTTCAATAGATTCAACGGTTTCTGTGTAAATTAAATTTAAAAAATCAACAATTTGTTGCCTTCTTAATTCTGTTAGATCTTGCAATATCTCACAGCTGTGTTTACTTTCTTCGTATACCAGTGTAGATCGCGAGGAATGTTTACTTAATCGCATGAAACTGTTTCTTTGTTGAAGCCACAAAAGATGTGAAGCCTGACTACAGGTATTGAATACTTGCTCTAAACTCTTATTTCGAATTAATCCCAAAGTAATTGCAAACTTGTTACCGCTAATAAATGTTAGTTATTAAAAATATGGTCATTTTTTACTTCTAAAGCTACCACGTAAATATTAGTCCACAACTGTGGCGCGAACACCATTGTCAAAGATTTGAGAGCTAGAACTGGAACTTAAAAATTCAATGCCACAGCTGGTCTGTGGTTCAAATCCCAGCTGTGGCATTAAATTTTAAAGTTCCGGTTCTACCTCTCAAACATTGCCCACACACGGTTTGTATGTTTAAAAACACCAACAGTAAGTTTGTTAGCATAAACAAATAATAACCATTGTCAAATTTATTTATGTACATTTCTTGAAATATTTTGATATCTTTCACACATACTAATGCACAAAAATCTTGACAGAAACTACGTGTTGCAAATTTCACTAACTCGGGTTATTTGGCACTCATAAGATTCTTGTTAAAACTTGGGAGTAATTGTTGGAAGAGAAAGTGCTTCCAAAAAGTCCTGCATCACGTTACACAAATGCATTTTTTAGATGTAGGTATGTGCTCGCATAAAACACATTAGTCCCATTTTAAATCGGATATATTAAAAATTAAAGAGAATTGCACACTTACCAGGCCAAATGTATAAACAATTGCACATACATTTTGTTTAAACTTTTTGCAGTGGAGTATAAATTCATGTTATAAATTATGCTTTCCTAAAGTAGGTTTAGCAGCTACTAGTATCACATTGTTAAGTTCAATATGATATAAAGGTATTGTAAGACGTGTTTCACGCAAGAGTGACATAACCTTTGGAATGCTCAATGAACATTCCCCACATAAATACCAATGCAGGTAACTTAACCTCAGCCATTAGCTGCCAGCCTCGGTACCAATGCCACATACATACGTCTTACAGACGATATTGAAACAGCATGTGTTCACCACGTGTAAGTGTTAGAAACAAACTACCTTGCTATTTATTGTGAACATAAATATCCTGCTAGGTCCCTGTCATTCAGTAAATAAAGTGAACAAGACAACTTGCTTTAGCTCAGCATGCATGCGCAGTAAGCAGACATGGACTTGACGTGTATTCATTTCAAGTGAATTTATGTATTTCTGACTGTTTAGAGCATGCTTGAAGTGTTTTTATTTTATGTTTCTGTCTACTTCTAACTTCCTAATGGATGTAATACTGCAACTGATGTCGGAAGTTAGCAAACAATTTTGCGCGGTGTTTAAAAGAAGAATCTGGTTCCAAGAGAGGTCGTTATCTTATCATGGCATAAGCCTCTCAAATAGAACAGGTCAGATATTCAGACCTTTAAACCTACCAAATACAATACTTGTAATTACGTGGAAATGTAAGATTTGAGGTCATGTTTTCATACACGGTAATCAGCCATAATCTTACTTTTTCACGTAATTTTCTGGTGTCTGGCACAGCGCAACAAAACATCTGAAATACACACATGGCTAACATTACTTAAATGGTTTTTATAGAGCATTAGAATAGTTCATTGATCCAACGATAGAAGCTGAGTATCCAATCAATTAGGTATTGCCACGTTGCCACACACTCTCACTTTTAAACGTGATTATCTAGTTAACGGTGCATTTAATTAAAAATAGTTATTGGAATTTTTTTTGTAAGTTTATATCCACTCTCTCACCTCCTTCAGTCTGGTGGATTATTTCACTTCCATCCTGTATAATTTTGATGTACCGTAAGAAATTTTAGTTGAATTCATTTGTTTTATATTTGTTCCTTTCTTGCCCAGGAAGTTAGCTTTTTCATTTCCAACAATGCCACAATGGGCCATGATCCATTGGAAACAAATTTCTTTTTTATTTGGCTGTGCAAGGACAAACATTATCAAGGGGAAGAGCCACTGCCAGCACCTTGACTGAGCACTTAGACCACTCGGCTACCACCTAGGCAGCTCAGGTTTGATCCCAGGGACCCACATGTGGTATTCATGGTGGAAAAGCTGTGTCTGGGTGGGTTTTCTCCGGGTTCTCCAGTTTCCCCCCACTCATTCCATCAATTGCTCCATCATCACCTTTCCAATCATTGATTTTGCCTGCATTTCATATCATCCTCTTCCTCACTCTCATACCTGATGCTTGTCTGGCCACCCGCTTCCAGGACTTCACCCTGTCTGGTACATAGGTTCCTGTGCTCCCCAACAGGCATCTGACCTTAGGGATTAGCTTGTAAGTCCTAGGAAGTGAAAGTCCTACATAAGGGGAGGGTAATCAGGTAAAGAAAACAAAAGAGAAAAGAACTTCAAGCCTGATAATGAGGCCTATGAGTAAAATTAACAGCTAGCAGTTAAGTTGGTACACTTGCAGAATAACAGATGAAGAGTGCCACCCACGAGGCTTCCTGAACCAGTCACACAGCAGCATTCCGGTAGATATACAGGCTGAGGCTTTCACGGCCGGCATTAATCCAATAGATGGTAGATTTTGGGCTTGTTGGCCATGGTCCAGTTGAGTGTTCTGACATTTTGCCCAATGTAGTCTTGGGCAAAACGTCAGTACATTCATCGACTGGACCATGGCCAACAAGCCCAAAATCTACCATCTATTTGGGCATTCCGGTAGGTCGGTCACAAAGTGGAAACAGAAATGGGAGAGGAAGAAGCTCTGTTGCAGCATATCATACTTCAGCCATGTGCTTTAGATCATGTGCATCTAGTTCTTCGCTAGTTGTTTATTATATTTGTTATTTTTATTGTTATTGTTGATAGTGTTGATGGCATTTATTTATTATTTATATTTACCTAGATTATTTCATGTAATATTTATATAAATTATTCATACTATATATACAAAATTTAATATGCAAGATGATGCCTCAGAAGAGACGCCAATTGCAGAGCGATTCATGAAGTGAAATCCTTTACATCAAGGTGTGCCACTGAACAGCCAAGCATTGGAATTACGAGGGTCCTTCAATAAATAACCAAACTAATTTTTAATTAACACACAATGGCTTTATTTCGCTAACATTTACCTACACACTTTCAAAGTATTCTCCCTCTGATGATATACAATTATTCCAACGATTTACCCATTGTTCGAAACACTCATTGAACCCATTTTTGGACATTCTGTTCAGGATACCCATGACAACATTGTTCAACTCCTTATCACTTTGAAAATGGCGACCACGAAGCTCCTGTTTCACTTTAGGGAAGAAGTGAAAATTGCATGGTGTGAGATCCGGAGAATAAGGTGGATGAGGCACGATCTCAATGCCCATTTTTGCGATGACATCTTGAGTTGCACGAGCTCGATGAGCAGGGGCATTATCCTTATGCAAGATCCATACTCTGCTTGCGAGATCTGGTTGCTTTTCAGCAATTTTTTTTATTCAGTGGCCCCTTCAGTACGTCACAATAGTAAGCAGCAGTTACTGTGCACTGATTAGTTACAACATGATCATACAGAATGCCCTGTTTGTCAAAGAATATGAGATGCATGACCTTTCCTGCACTTTTCTGAACTTTTGCTTTCTTAGGTGTAGGGCTCAATGAATGTTTCCACTGTGAACTCTCCTGTTTTGTTACTGGGTCATAATGGTGGAACCAACTCTCGTCACAAGTGATGACCCTATTCAGAAAGTCTGGCTCCCGTCATAACCTTCCGAGCCATTGTTGTTCGTTCTTCAGCACGTGCGGTACCCATTTCGCTGCAACTTTTCGATAGCCAAGATCATTGCAAATTATGTCGTCTATAGTTCCAACAGACAAATGCATTATGTCTGCAACTTTCGAAATTGTTATGCGACGATCTTCTCGCACAATTATGTCAATTGTGTTAATGTTGACTTCCGTTTTTGCTGTTATGGGTCTTCCAGGGCGCGGAGAATCTTGAAGGTCTTCATGACCCCCATTGAAACATTTATACCACTCAAAGACTTGTGTTTTGCCTAAAGCTTGGTCCTTGTATGCTTGTTGCACCATTTCAAAGGTTTCTGTAGGAGTTTTGTCTAACAGAACACAAAACTTCATTGATGCGGGTTGCTGCAATTTCAGTTCCATGGTGGGTGCAGTTAACACGACCTCACGTATCGGGCTCTGACTCCCAATTGATTCACTCTGCATGACTGGCACTCACAGTACTGCTAGAGGAAGGATTCACCTTTCCACCACTAGCAGCTATGGCACTCCAGGGCGGTTTATTTAAATACAATTAAATTAGTTTGGTTATTTATTGAAGGACCCTTGTATTAAGAATGAGGAAATTTTGTGAACAAGAGAAGAAATATGTGGATATCCATGGCCATCCCTCTATTCCTGCTCATAAAGTTATAGAGTAGACTTCAAGAACACTTGGATTAAGCAGAAGAACTGTAATCAGCAATGGCGTAGTACTTCAAGAGAAAGACAACAAGGTTACTGAACCATCTGGAATTCAGCAAGTATTTTTGTCAACTCCAGGGAAGCAACAAAACAGCATTCATCCGGTCACAGATCTTGATGTGTTCAAAATAGATGCCATTCAAAGGCATATTTACACCTACTACAGTAGAAAGGAGTACCCAACCGTACTGAAATTACTTGTAATTCATTTTACCTATGTTGGAGTGTGTTATACATTCAATTATATGTGTGTTATACATCCATAACGTTTGCCGTGAAAGCTTCAAATCTTACAATAACAAAGTAGTTTATTCTTCTTCTACATTCATAGCTTACACACAGTCCTTATGTGGTTTTGTGACACGATAGAAAGCTACATTATCTGCTACTGTGTATTAGCAACATTGCAAGCACAGAATAGCCACTTAACACGAATCCATGTGAGCTGTCAAGTGCAATGTTACAGCGGCAGTATTTTAGGTCCAATATAGAATGAGATGCTGAGAACCAAAGCAGTTAAAGAGCATCCATAGATAAGAACTCAATTTGGCAAATTT